>CAUYRT010048896.1:0-25526 GCA_963574885.1 Lepilemur ruficaudatus
CAGGCATGCGCCACCATGCCCGGCTAATTTTTTCTATATATATTTAGTTGGCCAATTAATTTCTTTCTATTATTAGTAGATATGGGGTCTCGCTCTTGCTCAGGCTGATTTTGAACTCATGACCTTGAGCGATCCTCCCGCCTCGGCCTCCCAGAGTGCTAGGATTACAGGCGTGAGCCACCGCGCCCGGCCTAGGATTCTGGTTTTAAGAAGAAGAAATAAATGTTTCAACCTAAGAAATCAAGAATATTCATAAAGATGTACAAAAGAGATCGTACGCATTGCAACAATGATGCGAAATGTATGAAAAACACGTTTAAATGAAGAGGCAACTCTGTATTCAGCTAATCCAATAACTGAACTAAATGTGTTAGATTAACAAATGTTTACGAAGGATGTCCCTTGTGCCGATCTCTGCCCTGGGGGGGTCCCAGTGAATAATAAGATTTGGTCCCTGCCCTCAACAAATGTACCATCAAGTGGAGAAACCTACAACCACCCGCCCAGGAAAGTACTCTTAAGAAACTCTGGGGCCCCAAGAACTCAAACTAACTCTATATGGTGACCATGAAGATGGGCTCCTCCTTACCCTTGTAATAAATTGCAAAGTCTTTACCGTGGTTTACACATGCCCCCTAAGAGTGCCCAGGAAGGCCAGCTAGCCTGATCTCCCCTTGCCATCCTCCCATTCAACCTCCAAGTCACCTTCCGTTCTTTGAGCAGTGCTATCATGCCTTGAATCGTGCCTCTCCCAAAGACATTGAAGTCCTAACCATCACTAGCTGTGAGTGTGACTTTATTCGAAAATAAAGTCTTAGCGGATGATCAAAGTAAAATGAGGACATTCGTGGGAGTCCTAATCCAATATGACTGGTGTCCTTTTAGAAAGGGGGGAATGTGGACAAAGAGACAGACACGTACAAGGGGAAGATGATGTGGAAGTGCAGGGAAATGCCATCTATAAGCCAAATAACGCCCGGGGCCATTGCCACCAGAAGCAAGAAGGGAGGCAGATGCTCCCTCAGAGCCCACAGGTGGAACCAGCCCTGCCGCCGCATCGATTTTGGACATCCAGCCCCCGGCACTGTGAGAGGACGCATGTCTGTTGTTGAAGGCACCCGGCACGTGGTCCTTCACTGTGGGGCCCTGAGGAAACTAACACAGCTGCTGAGCTCTTACATATGCTGATTGCCTGGATCACTCTTCTCTAGCCGCCCCATTCACCTGCTCAACTCTTCAGCCTGGATGTCACCTCCTCAAGAGCGGTCCCTTGTCACTTACCCCCAAGGTGCTGCATGGGTCTCATGTTGTACCCTACGCTCCCCTGTGTAATTCCCTGCTGCGTGCTTGTCTCCCCATCTGGACCTTGAGCTCCTGGAGGACAGCACCTGCTCCTGGCACAGGTGGCACTCGGTAAATACCTGCTACGGTCAAGCATGTGGAGCTGCTAGAGGACTTTCTATGAGAATCAAGTAAGAGGACAATTGTGAATGTGCTGTGCAGCCACAAAACCCCAGGCATGTGGGCCGAATTTTTGTTTAATATTATTGGTGCCTATACCATATATGCAGCAATCCACTTCTGCAAGACACCGTGTATTTAAGTTGTCTATGTGTCTTCTTGGCAAACAGAAATGAATGTGCATTTGGGCCTCAGATGTTTGCATTTGGAGCTGCCCTGTTTGTGCTTCCAGCTTGTGCTGCCCTCTACCTTGGATTCCAGCCTTGAGCCCTGAAAGGGGCTCAGGAGGAGGAAGCTATTAGCATGGAAGGCACTGGAACCTTTCTAGGGCAAGAAAACCTGGAGCCAATGGCTGCAACAGCCTTGCCTGGCCCCAGGGAAAGTCCAGAAGGCCTCTCCATCTGGCTGTCCATTTAGAAACTTGACCTCTTTGCAAGCAGTCAGCATCCCGGGTCCATTAAAATGCAAGGCACCTGCTGGATGTCTGAGAGAGAATCTGCTAGTCAGAAATTAACCTCTCCTGGAGCATCACAGGCTCTATCTGCAGGTGATGGGAGTGTGTGCTACAGTAACCCATAGTCACCTCCTCTCAGACTCTAGCTTAAGGCCACATAGCCCATCAGAGGTGGTCATCTCCCCTTTCTGTGCCTCAGTCTCATCTGCAAATGGGGCGGTATTCTCTCCTGTGTCTACCCATGGGCTTGTTTGCTGCGGGGAGTAGGTGGGAATGAGGGTCTGAGTGGGTTTGTGAGCTCAGATGCACTTTATAGATGTAAGAGATTGACATTCCTTTTCCTAACAAGTACTCATTACTAGACACAAACTGCATATTTCTATTTCTAACTCTACCTGAGCCACCATGTATGTCCATCCTCAGAGCCTCATGCCATGGGCATACCTCTTCAAAAGAGGTCATGGACCTACCCTGTAGAAAAATTCTGCCCTTGGATTTAATTCCAATCCACAGGCGCTGGTTGAACAACTGTTCATGTGGTTCTACAAAGAGGAGAACAGAGCACGCTCTGGAGCAGCCGATGGCCCTCTGGCGAAATGGCTCCTACATATGCGATGACACGAGGTAGGAGGTGGCACAGACAGTGCTGGGCTGTGAGTCAGAGGAACTGGGTTCTTGGCCTGGCTTTGGCAGGCACCGGCTGCGTGGCCTTGGCAAGTCACGTCTCTCTCAGTCTTGGTTTTCTGCTTTACTCCATAAGTCTCAGTAAAAATTGCCTCCAAGTAGAAGATGCCACTTGGGAACATGAATTGGGGATCCCATTTTGGACAATGAGGATCATGCCCGGGTCCTCCCACTGGCCACATCTGTGCGGAAGTTTTGATACCTCCTGCCCTACTCCCATGAGCCCACCTGACTCCACCTGTTGGGGCATGCAGTGAGGCCTGTACATCGTAGTTTTCATCTTTAATTCCCTTTTAGCTTTATTGCCCTGCCGTTTCTGGCTCTAAGGTCCCATGAAAGAACGTAGACAATAAAAGGAGTGATCATTTCCAGTTAGAACAGTTGGAAAGAGTAAGGAAATTAGCACTTACTAAGAATTTATTGAACATTTGCTGCACGCCAAGCATTGTACTGGAGACTTTTAATCTTCTGTTCCTTTAGTGCTCACATCATCTATAGGAGGATATCATCAACCCTTTTCTACAGAGAAAATAGAGGCTCAGAGAGGTTAACTTCACCAAAGTTACACAGCTAGGAAGTTATAGTACGGATTGGCTCTCTCTCTGCTGCCCTAACAAAGGGGCCTTAGATACATCTATCCAGATTCTGTTCCTATGGCCACACCTGGACACACTCGCTGTGGCCCTTCATTGCCAGATGTTGACCTGAGGCCCAGCGTACATTCTTCTTCCAGGTGCCTTTTAGAACTTTCTGCTCTGGTTGGCCTCTTCCCTCAGTTTTCCCCTTGGCCCCATGCTCTTTGGACATAGTCAGCCCGTTCAACTGCCCAGCTGTTCCACAGGCCCCATCTCCTGGACCCTCAGCCCACACTGTGATCTGAGCATCTGCTGACTTGATGCAGCTGGCCCGAGTCAGGTTGTACTGAGCATCAGGCATGTGTTTGTCCATGTAGCATAGGTAGAGATGTTGAGCATCTGCTGTGTTGAGCATCTGTCTATGCAGAATACAGTGAACAAAGCAAGGTGCCTGCCCTCAAGAAGTGCATGCCCTGGGAAGCAGCAGGTCCCACTTGTAGTCAGGCACACAAAAGCATCATGCAATTCCAGGGAGGTGTGCATGCTATGGCAGGGCTGGCTGGGAGGTGGCTACCGTACATCGCTCAAGGAAGGTCTCTGTAAGGAGGTGTACTGAAGCACAGGCATATGTGAGATGTAACAGCAAACTGTGAAGACCCCAGGGAAGAGCGTTTGGGCAAAGGGATCAGTGAGCAAAAATACCCCAAGGGCAGAACAAGCTCACCACATCTGTGGGGCAGAAACACAACCGCCCTGGCTGAGGGGAGTGCATGAGGGCAGCGTGGTAGAGGCTGGGTGAGAAAGGTGGGCAGGTGTGATTGTGCAGGATCCTGTAAACTAGGGAAAGAAGCTTTAATTTTACTCTAAGGCAACGGGGAGCCCTACAGAAGGTTTGGGCGATGCGGTGTCACTTGCATTGAAAGAAGATCAATTTGGCTACTGTGTGAAAAACTGACTGAGCAAGAGCAGAAGATTAACAGGAAGGCCAGTTCAAAGGTCACTGCAGTAGTATTTGCAATACAAGGGAGCTGTCAGTGGCTTTGACTTGGGTGGTGGCAATGGCAGAGGTGATAAAAGGTGACATTTCGAATACAGTCAGTGGTGTGTTGGTGGGCATTTAACAACCTTCTCTCTGGGAGCAGGGTGCCCCTGGTTTGTAGCATTTGCCAATTTCCATGGTGTAAATACTCCCATGCTAGGCTGTCTCAAGCTACTAACATGGCATCAACTGGGTTGCAACATTTTTGACAATTTGACAAAAGACCAGTTCCACCACGCCACTGAATTTATTTTTAAGGTAGTGTCTACAGGACTGGTTGAATGTTAAGATGTGGGGGAAAGGGAAAGGCAGAATCCAGAATGACTGCCAAGCCAGTCAGTGCATGTTAGCCCCATTTACTGACATGGGAAAACTGAGGCAAGGGACTCAGAGTCATGAATGTCACTCCAATGTACTCCCCAGGCTTAAGAGCAGGAAAGAATACCGCTGGGCTTGGGAATAAGGAGAAAATTTTCTATGGTCTGTATAAATCTGAACAATCCCACAGCCACTCTGGGGGGTAGCAGTTAAGAGCAGGCATGTCTGAAACAAGATTCTTTCGTCTCTGTATAGCTGGGTCAACACTAGCTGCTATAACAAATACCTCCTGAAATCTCAATGACTTAATCCAATTTAAGTTTATGTCTCTCTTATGTAAAGTGCCATCAGCCGTGTATGGGGAGGCTGGGGAAGAGGTGGGAACTCTGTTTCCTGTAGTTGTTGGGGGTTCCAGGCTGGTGGACACGCTGTCATCTTCGACACTGGGCTTCTGAAGCCAGTCTAGCGATTAACATCCACCAGCAGGAGCAGAAAGAGAGAGGAGAAAACACACCAGCTTCATAGTCTCTTGCACCAAGGAATGATGTTTTTATTCCCGCCATATCCATCGCTGGTCAGTGTGGCCTCATCTAAGGCAGGGGACCCGAGCAATGCAGTTTGGGGCCTGGCAGCCACTTCCCAATGACACCTTCACTCTTTGAAAGAGAGCAGGAATCCTTGGGGACAGCCATCCATCTCTGCCTCATTCTCGTCCCTGGGACTGCCTTGGGCCAGTTACTAACTACTCAGGTTCATCTCTGCCAAATGGAAACAACCCTACTATTACCTCAAGGTGTTCCGGTACTGCTAAGGAAAGGAAGCAGTGCTCATGGAGCACGTGGGCTGGTGTCTGCCACACCCTATGCATTTGAACCAGGAGTAATGTCTGCCATCACCCATTCCAACCCCCGCATTTTGCAGACAAGCTTACCTCGCATCAATGCATACTCCCACCCTCAACCCCAAGCTTTCATCCATAATCCAGGGAATGATGCCGCGCAACAAAAGCAGCTTGAAAGGACTTTACCTCTTAGAGGGACCCTCAGTGTAGAGCCCTGTAGCCGAGACGCTTGAATTCTAGTCTTAGATCTAACAGCATCATGTCAGGTCCTTTGCAAAGTCATTGCAATTCTTTGAGGCTCCCTTTCTCCTTTATGGGGGGAGCGTGGGGATAACAGGGGACACCCAAGCTCACTGGGAGGACAAAGTACGACATCGTCTACAGAAGCTCCTCTCGCACCCCGAGCCCCACACACGCGAATGTCTGTTTTCTCGCCAGCATCTGAAGTCACTTTGAAGGCTGCTTAGGATGTTGTAAGATGAGACACATCCCCACACGGACCACACCCCGCGGATTTGCCTCATTTTAAAAATGATGTGTTTGACAGTCGGCGCAGACCGCTGCTGCCTCGCGAGCGGAGGGTGCTCGCCGGCAAGAGGCTGGAGCTGTTCGTGTTCTGCGACTGCTCCCTCTCGTCTCGATTCCGCACGCTCAAGGTCGTCTAGGGTCCCCAGCAATCGGAAGTGATTTGTGTCAAAGAGCACATTACAAGAAGCATTTGTCACTTCTGGTTGGCGTCTGAATTTGAAGAATAGCGCTGGGGAGGGATCCCGAAGGCATGACGCGAAGCGTTGTGGTGATGAGCAGCAGGCCTTCCCCAGAGCTGAGCGCTGGGGTTCGATATTTGACGGCTTGGAGCAAGGGCAGGAATCTCAGGTCCCCACGGTGAGATGGATTGGGGGAGTGTTAATAACGAGAATACCTTGTGACTAGATGACAATCGTTTCTCAAAAAAAAAAAAAAAAAATGAGACTCATAGTGGCACAAAGCAGCCTGAGATGACTTTTAGGGACTTCTGGTTCAGCTCCTAACTTTACAGAAAGAAGCATCGAGGGGCAGGGAGGTTTTGTGAGTGGCTCCTGGCCACAAAGCTAACTTGCCTGTTGATTAGATAGTGCCTTTGTCTTGCAAAGCTGACGCGCAGAGTTAGAAGATGCATCTAGGAATTCAGATCTCCAGACGCTAGGCCCCGCTCATCCTCCATCTGGCTGCGTGACTTTAGCAAGACGCTCCACGCACCTGCAACTCCGTCTGCCTCCCTGAAAGGAGGCGCGAGGGATTCCCAGTCTCCCGCAGCATTTCGTGACTCTGTGAAATCCCTGGGACAGGATTTTGGTCCTTATCGGACAGATGAGAAAACTAGAATCCAGAGATCTGGAAAAGTTTCCCAAAGGAGGCTTTTGACATGAATCCTGTGACATAAGCAGCTTTGTTTTGTTTTTTAATAGACAGAGAAGGGGGAATGACACCCCAAGCCAAGAGAACAGCGAGGAGAAAATCTTGCGTTCTTGGTTGCGGCTACATTATGGGACGTGAGGGACAGGACAGAGGAAGAGCGTACTGAAAGGCAGCTTAGAATCAGATCATGGAGGGCCTTGAATGTCAAGTTCAAGGGAATAATATCTCGAAGCCAGTGATTCTCAAATCACTCCTGAGCAGAGAGCGTTTACCTTCTGCGTGGGGGTGGGGGACATTGGGCAATCTCTGGACACGTGTTTGGTTGTCACTACTGACAAGGATGCTGCTAAACATCCTACAATGCACAGGACAGCCCCAGACAACAAAGAGTTGTCTAGCCCGAAATGTCTCTAGTGCCAAGGCTGAGATACCCTGCTCTAGGCAGAGAGAAGTTCTCTGCTGACCTCTAAGGAGGCTGATTTGCGGGGGGCAGGAGGCAAGAGTGGAGGCAGGGGACTGCCACAGTCATCTGAGAGAAAGGTGAGAAAGCTCTGAGCCGAGACAGCGTGGAGGGGAAGAGGCGGCAGTGGCGTGGAAGAGATGGCAGTGACAGAAGACGGTCTCCCCGTCCATCGCACTGGCACCCTCAGGCTTCACGCTGCCTTTTATAGCATCTCCTTCCTCTCTCTTTCCTGTTCACTTGCTCTGCTGTCCCAAGAGCCAGAGGGTGAGAGGAGACTCAGGACTGATGTCACCTCCCGGATCTTCTGGTGGCCCCTCACAGCAGTCTCACTTTTGACCAGACCCAGTCCCAGGAGAGGGAAGGTTCAGAGCTACAACATGCAGCATTTCCTGCAGCCTTGGTTTTATCATTATCCATGTCCTGAATAGTTTAATATTTTCTAGCATAAGATGTTAAAGCTCTGTGAGCGGGGACTGTGTGGCTCATGCTCTGTGCTGCACACCTGCAGCTCAGCACGGTGCCTGGCATGTAGTAGATGCTTGAAAAACTGTGCTGGATGGATGAATGCATGTCCCTTGTCCTCATGGGTTAGGTTGGTTGGGCATGGGGGTGTGTGGGGGTGCAGGTACATGGGGGACACTGTGGACATCCCAACTTGTGGACTCGGTCTCCTCCTCCTCCAGGCTGAAGGATAGTCCGGGGGTTGGCCCTGGGTCCCCTCTCTGCACCCAGCCATGGGCACAGACCCACCTTCCCCCAATGCAAGAAGTGGGTAGAGCAATAGCAGCACACAGATGGCTCATGAGACAGGACCTGAAAGTGTCCTCCGTGCACACCCCTTCCACACACAGCCCTCCCGGGCATCCCTTTCATTACTGTCTGTTCCCCCCTTAGTGTAGCCCTTGCTCTCACCTGGGAAACTGATGGGGAGGCTGAGGAGGAACAGAGGGCCAGGCCCACGTGTGGCTGCTCCAGCTCACGGGACAGGCAGGGACGTGCCCCACAACCTTGAGCACCTCACTTTCAGAAACATGAGAGGGTTACCAGCATCCCCAGAAGAAGCTGGGGCTGGGGAAGCAGAGGATGGAGGAAGAAGGGCCTCCCTCCCTCCCTTGGTGGTAGTGGGACGAGCCCTCGGAGGCCGCAGTAGGGGGAAGGCATGTGGACATGTGTGTAGGTGACCAGAGGTGAAAAGGAGAAGTCTTTGTACATTGGCTTCCCTGCCATTTGCAGAATTTTGAGCCGTGACTCCAGGAACACACCAACTCCAGAGCTCAAGGAATCAGGCCAACCTGACTGTCAGAGACCCAGGCAGCCATCTGGCCCTAAACCTCCAGATGGCAAGAGCCGAGGGCCTCCGCAAGGCCGAATGTCTCTCGAGAAGTGGAGAAGACAAGGAACACGTGTCTTCACTCCCCAGCGCTCTTTCTGCCAGGGGCTTGGTCTGCTCAAGGTGTGGGATCAGCACAGAGAAAGGCAGCTCCGAGCTGCTGCTTAACCCTACTCCATGCCCCCTGCCCAGTTTTATGCCCCAGGACTACCCAAAACAAAGCATCCTCCTCCTCAGTGGTACCTGGTCCTAGGCCATCTGGAATGTTTGCCTTAAAGGTCCAGGAAGCCATGGCTACAAACTCCTTCTGCTGATCGAGGCCTGAACCAGCCAGTCTATGGCTCAAATCTGGTTAAGCTCCTGCTGTGTGATTTTGGGCTGAGTTATCTAACTTCCTGAATCCTCTGTTTATCTATAGGTAAAAATGGGAAGATAGTCCCTAACTCAGAAAGTTCTTATCTAATTAAGTGAAATCAAATGGAGCGATGTACAGAAAAGCTCTTGATACACCTAACAGAGTAGGGACTAGAAAAACTCGCTGAATGAGTTGATGCAGAAAGTAATAAAAATGACTGACTTTCGTCAAAGCTGTGAGAAGCACTCTCCAAATCTGGCTACCTGCTAGGCAGGTCCTGGTGTCTTGGCACAGCTGGCCCACCTCTGGCTCCCTATGGAAGACTGTGAACTATTTCCGGATATTTTAGTTCCAACCCTCTCTCTCCAGGCCGAGCTAGCAATACAGACTTCCTAGGGGAAAAAAAAGCACTCAGTGCAGGCCCAAGAGGCCTCATGTTCCCGTCTGAGCCCCTGCCCCAAGCAAAGGTATCCTGTACACTTGCCTGTGTTCACGCCAATTAAAAGGTTTCATTAAAAGGGCTGGCGCTGTCCGTGGGCAGCTCCAGGGTGACCCCTGAATTAGGAGGGCGTCACTACCATCTGCCAACCCTCGCCCTCGCCTGACCGCAGAGAGGGACTGGCCCTCATTAATTTTTTCTAGCCAGAGCATGCTGGTTAAAAAAATGAAGTCTAGAAATGACCTCAAAGTTGGTTTTATTTTTCTAGAAACTCACAGTCTAATTAGGTCTACAAAACATTTAGTTTTTTTGTGTGTGTTGAAGTTGATCCAACACACAGAATATTCCGTGACTCGTTTTGTTAGTTCTTTCTGCGCACGGACACAGAAAGAGGTCCCTCCCTCCGTCTTCAGAGAGCCAAGTTCCTCCCTCCCCAGGACGTCTAAGGACTCAGAAACTCCAGCTCGTGACCTCCTGGCCTCTCCACTCCCCAGTTAAGGGATCCTTTATGGCCTTCACATTTATTTACATATTTCCTGGACCTACTTTGTGCTAGGCCCGGCAAAGTGGGCTGAATGAGACCCAGCGGGGTTCAGTGACATAAAAATAGCTGATTAAAATTCAGTACTTGGAGGGCTGGAAGAGATGGATGAGCAGAAAGCCAGAGGAGCATGAAGGCAGGAGTCCCTCTGTCTGCCTGGGGAATGCTTGAGGACACAAGAAGAGCCGCATTTATTAAGCACTTAGCATATGCAAGTGCTCTGCTAAATGCCTTGCGTGACATAGCTCATCGTATCCTTGTTTAGAGGGGACAGGAGCCGCATCTCTCGAGCAGTGACTGTGTGCTGTGCACCGCGTCAGGTGCTTTGCAGAAATGATTCCACCCTGCTCTGTTGCCAGCCCTGCCCTGTAGGTATCATTATTCCCATTTTGCAGAGAGTGAAACTGAGTCTCAGGGTAGTGAAGTCATTTGCCTCGACGCTGAAGTCAGAATAGGATCCAGAAGAACCTGCTGTCTAAACACTTGCTTCTCAAACTCGGCAGTGCTTAGGAACGGGCTAGGGATCTTGCAGACTCTGCTTGAGTAGTTCCTGGGTGGGTCTGAGGTTCTGTAGCTCTGACGGTCCCCTAGGCGACTCTGGTGCCACTGGGCTGTGGAGCACAGGTGGAGGAGAAGTGGGCTCTGCACCAGCCTTGGGACCAGTGGTTCTCACCCCTAGGTGCACCCTGGAATCTCCCGGTGAGCTTTTACAGTACATCGGTGATTGGGTCCGATTCTCATTTGATTGCAGTGGGGTGGGCCTGGGGCATCACTATGTGGCAGAAGCTCCCCAGATGACGCTAACGGGCAGACAGTATTGAATATAACATTGAAGAAGCAAATCTTAAAAATTCAGCCCAATCCCCAATGCCCTCCCATTCCCCCTGTGGGGGAGCCCCCCGCCAGTTGGATTCAGCCTTGGAGCCTGACGCGTCAGGCCAGCCTCTCTCTCAGTTCTTCTTTCCTCCTAAATCGTTCCGGGGTGGCTGAGCTCCCCGCTGCTCTGCTCTCCTCCCACTTCCAATGTTTTAATTCCATTGATTCGGAACCTGCCTCCGTCCTCCTTTCCCGCAGGTGCGGGAGACGTCCCCAGGGCGATCGATTCCCAGGGAGCTCACAAGACGGCAATTTCTTACTTAATTAAGACCTAGTATCAGACCAATTAATCAGCTCTCTGAAGGCGCAGGGGAAGTGGCAGGAAGAGGGAGCTTCCTACAACCGTCTCTGATGGCGGAGGGGCAGCGACATGGCCAGGTGTGGGTGGAAGCGAGGCCTGGACAGAGCAGCCCCTCTGGCCCTGTCGTGTCTGTCCGTTTTCTTCCTTTTCCAAGTGGGACGCAGGATGACACACTGGAAAGGCCATCTTTACCTGCGTGCCATTCTCCCCCAGCCAGCCCCCTCAGCAGTCGCCGTTATCTGTCATCAGAGACAAGACGACAGAAGATAATAGGAGTTTCCAGTGCACACCTCTCCTTCCTTCCATCCCCAGGGAAACTATGTAGAGAATCTTCTTTATTGACTTATTTGTAAGTGTAGGAAATGAATTGCTTAAAGGTTTGTGGTGGGGCGGCCCAGGCGCTATCAGGGTCGTTTGATGCTCTGGCTGGAGAGAGGATTCCAGGGGCCACGTGGTGGGGGGTGTTAATGAAATGGATTGGCCTCTTTTTCCCAACCAGAAGCCTAAGTGGCAGCCCCAGACTTTGTCTTGATTTGAAACAGAAGCGGTATAGCCAGCCCCATTGGCCAGTCCCCGCCTCCCGGTCCTACAGGACCACGGCAGGAATTATGCACACACATACACACACACGTACACACAGGGGTCAGCCAGGCCTAGGTCTGGATTGCCCCTGCCACCTCCTAGTGGTGCGATGCTAAGGGTGCTCTTCTCAGCTCAGGCATGTTACTTAGCTGTTTGCACATCACTTCCCTCTTGAGGGTACTGGCACGTTCTGTGACATGGGCATCTGGAGTACACTGGAGCCTCCATGAGTGTCTGTCCTCCTTCCTCCTCTTGCTGCAGAAAACGTCAAAGCTGAAAGTGCCCTCAGAGACCATCTCATCCAGTCCTACCCTCTGGACAGGGGGAGTCAAGGGACTGGAGAGGGACAGTGATTTGCTCGGGGTCACCCAGTGAAGGAGGGCAGAACCAGGCTCCCCGACTCCCCATCCAGTTCCGTCCCCCTCACCGTGAAGCCTCCCTGTACCCCAGTTGACAGGTGTGCTTCATTTTAGGCACATGTCCCTAAAGGGAGTGTGCAACTGCAACTCTGGTCAACCCACAGATACCAGGCACGTTGTGGGGGGTGGGGGTAGATGGGGCTTTAGAGGGACGTCCCTGTGTTGTGCTGCTCACAGTGACCTTCTTTGTCAGAGTTTGTTGCTTTTGGTTTGGTTTTGTGAGTATGATTGCTATAAAGTGGGACCCCCAACACCTCACTCCTGGTCTTTTTTCCCACTTGAGCACTCTGCCATCTGCCCTGGCTCTGGTGCTCAGCCCAGGGTTCACTGGGCTTCTGTAATAGCTTAGCAACTTCTCCAGAGCCAGCTTCCGGTGAGAGTCACTTTGGTGACTTCCGAGAGTCCAGTTTGGACTTAAAGGCTTTGGTAGTCCTTTGGCCATTGCCTGGGTTCAGGCCCTTGATTCTAGCCTTTCTGGAAGACTCGGGTGAGAAACTCTCCTTCCTTGGATCTGCCCACTGGACAGCCCACCCCACTGCCCATCACCTCCTCCCTGGCACGCACACCTGCTGAAGAACAGCATTCCTCCTTGGCTCCGCACCAGGCACCCATCTGCATTCTCCGTGGAGTGAATCCTAAAAGGACGTCAGGACACAGGCACAGAGGCCGCCCAGGCCCCTGCACAGGAAGCAGGTGGGACTCTCATCAGCCACACCCTGAGCCCACCCAGCGTCACCCTGAAAGAGGAAGTGACCAGCTGGAAAACAGAGATCATCTGTCTCAATTATGCACAAGTTCAGCAAACGAGGGCCCAGCATGAGAAACCTGCCTGTGTTTTGATGAGGGGGACAGATGTGTCCACCATGAGGGATTCCCACAAAAGCTTCCAGCATGGACATCAGATCTGGCCTTTCCAGGAGGCTCAGTGACAGAACTGTTTGCAGCGGGGAGTCTGGGGATTTATCAGGAGGGGTGGCGGTGAGCAGCCCAGTCCTGCTGACAGATGTGCAGTCTCCCGGTTGCCAGGCAGGCGGGGCCTGGCAGCTCACCTGAGTGCCCCCAACACTGACCTCTCCCTGTTCCCACAGGCCTCGCACGGCTGGGGCCGGCCTGCCCCTGATCGAGGACAGCCCGGCCCCTGTTTTTATTGAGTGCCTGCTCTGTTTGGCAGGGGGTTGGGCGAGAATGTGCCGGAGAAACAAGTGGAGAGAAAGCCCCGAACAGAAAGTGGAAGAGCCTGGATCTGCCAGACCCAGCCCTGGGGGCACTGGAGCTGGGGCATCAGGACACAGGGAGTGAAAACCAAAAGCAATCAGGGCTTGGGAGAAGGCAGCAACTCCTGAGGTGGCCAGTGGGAACTGTCCTCTCTCCAGGGGCAGAGTGAGGAAGCAGTGACTAGCAAGCATTAACCCCACCCAGGATCGCAGGGAAGAATGACGTTCCCAGCCCCTGAGACATGGGGCTTTCTTCCCCTGCTCCCCTGCAAGGAGAAAGAAAGAAATCTGGGAGATCTACCCCAGTAAGAATTCTAAGCCAGGCTGTTGCCCCAGAATAGGCCGGTGTGCACACCTTCCACCTCCAAACCTACTACTGTCATTGCTGGCCAGAGCAGTCCCTGCCACGTAAATCAAAGACATGGTTCCCATCATCTTAGGGCTCATAGTTTACTGAGGGCTAAATTTAGCACATTTCTTGATCATCACATTCTTATTCTGAGTGAAGGCTCACAGAATCAGAATCTTCCAGGGAGGGACTAGAGATTCATATGATCCATGAAGTGTAGAAAATTTTGACCTAGAACAATAAGACACCGGCTGGTGAAAGGATAACTTACAACCTAAAGTAGGACAGGCAGGAAGTGCTGCAATAGCTCAGAGTCAGAAGCAACCACTGATGATTCGTGGAGTCTGGGAAGGCTTCCTGGAGGAGGTGAGACTTGAACGGGACTCTGAAGGATGGATAGGAGTCATAGGCCACCATTGGCCATCACACATGTTGAACATGGTATCAATTAAATTTCAATAAGAAAAGTGAAAGCACTAGGAGATATAATAATAAGAGATTTTTTGCTGAGAGCTGACCTTCTACTCTTGTGGGAGCCGGCTGATCAGTCTCTGAAAGGCTGTGGTCTTTTCACCTGATGCTGGATTTCAATGTCTACAAGGCAGGAGGTAGGGAGGGGTAGATGGAGGGAGAACAAAGATAAGTTAGTCTCCGCGAGTCTGAGCTGCAATTACACCAGGAGGGACAAAGATCCCCTACAGTTTTGTTGCTGTGACCTTGATGGGGTCATCAAGATGGGGTCACCCTGTAGAAGACAGGGTCCTTCATCATAGAGCCAAACTCACTCACCTGGCCAGGAGTCAGAGAAGCTGCAGAAGTTTCCAGGGGATGGTGGAGCAGGAGCCTTGCCCCAACAAAGCAAGCCAGCAGCTAAGTGACAATGTGTCTGAGCTACAAAGTGGCTGCCTCACTCTGTCCTCCACACCTCCCACAAGTCTCTCTCACAGCCGCCCAAATCAGAAACACCCAGGGAGGGGAATGCTGGGAGCCCAGCCACAGAGGCATGTGACTCAGCCACCGTGCATGTGGCTGAGGATGACTGGGGGCTCAAGGAGGAGAAGGCGCCCAAGTAGAGGACATGGCAAGAACAAGGGCACAGAGACAGGAATGGCAGAGACTTGGGGCGCAGAGAACAGCAGAGTCTGGGGTTAGCATTGTCGGGACAATGAAGGCTGCCTTCGAGGGGTCACATAGGACCTTCTGTGCCCTGGAGTCCCATTTCCAGAGAAGCCGCTGGACTCTCTATGCGTCATCTACACTCTCAGCCAGACTCACTTATGACCAAGATAAAGACATCTGGGAGGAAGCCGGGTGCAGTGGTGTGCACCTGTATAGTTCTAGCTACTTGGGAGGCTGAGGTGGGAGGATCACCTGAGCCCAAAAGTTTGAGGCCAGTCTGGACAACATAGTGAGACCCTCATTTCTAACACACACACACACACACACACACACACATACTTGGAAGGCAGGTGATTAGATGGAGGTGGACGGGATCAAACCTCCTATTCTTAGGAGCCCCAGCCCAGCTAAGCTGCCATACAGCCAGTATTCATCGTGGCATTTCTTATTTAGCCACATATGTACACCTAGCAAGCTCTGATGCCCACTCCTCAAAGCACGCCTCCGAATGCTTTTACACTTCATCCAGAACATACCGGAACATATAGAACAATACTAATAAAAGATCGCTTTTCTTGTTTTGCATAAATTCTCATTTCCCTGATACCCATGTGGGGAGAATTCATTTTCTCGTCGCCTGCCAATCAAACAGACCAGCCTTCCACTACTAGTTACAATCTTCTGGCTGTGTGACCTTGGGAAAGATACTGAATCTCTCTGAACCCACATTCCCTCATCTGTGAAATGGGAATAATAATACTTACCCTGAAGGTGTATGGGGAAGATTAAAGGGGAGTTATATGTCATGTCTCTGTATAAGGAACCCAACAATGCTGTGTTTCAACTCATCCCTAAGAGAGGACAGAGCTGTTGGAGGAAGAGAGTAGCAAGAACTGGATGGAATCTCGGAGGTGGAGTCTGAGCAGCAATTGGAATCCCCGAGCCCAGCCGCATGGATCTGAACCCACAGAGGGACCCACTGCCAAGGTCAGCATTGCCCGGGGCCAGGCAAAGTTGGCCTTGGAAGTGAAAGGCATTAGCTCCAAGCCGAGAGGAGCTGAGGAAGGTTTAGGCTGGTCCATGGGAGGATTTGGTTGACAGAGACAAGAAGTCTTCAGGGTCGTCTGAATAGTGGATTTGGAGAAAGAAGGATTAGATGCATTTCCCAAGACAACACCAGCGGGTGAGAACCACGTGGAGTCAGAACTTATGTCCTGCCTTACGGTGGGGACTCGCCCTCCAACCCAGCTGTCCAGAGGCTCCAGCCCAGTGAAGAGTGAGCATCCCGTCCCTGGGGCTGCATCGGCTGTGAGCAGATGCCCACTTGGCAGAGTCGGCGCAGGGGGGCTTCTCGGCACAGAGACAGGCGCAGAGCTGGATGGCTTGGAGACAAATCATTTATAACAACAGGGCAGTGTAATTCCCTGAGCCAGTGTTCACATGGGAAGAAGAACCTGCCAGAAGCCAAAACCTGTACTAGGGTGCTAGGGCTCATGTACACATGGTGCTTCTATAAGCTTCTAAACAACCCTCTGCAGAAGGTTTTATTATCCCCATTTCAGAAATAAAGAAACAGAGGTTCAGAGAGGCCCAGGATCACAGAGGCAGTAAGTCATGGAACCAGAGAGCTAGGATTCCAACAGGGGTTAGAACCAGGAAGTTGACCTCAGAGGCAGACCTGAAGCTCCCCACTTCCCTCAACGGAAAACATAAAGATGTAGACCCAGTTCAGAGTTGGGGTCTCCTGACACTTCTTGTCCCCGACTTGCTGTGTAGATGACTATTCCTCTCTGTGACCTCATTTGATCTTTCCCTGACCTCTCCTGGGGTTGGCGGGAGGCAGGGGTTCCCCCAGGGCTACACAGTGGGAAACAGGAGGCGGTGCTCTCGGGATCCTTGGACACCACGTGGCTTGGCCTCAGTGTGCCTGCTCTTGTGGGAATTCACAGCACTGCAAATAAAAGCAGTACTTGAATTTCCAAAGCACAGTGCTCCATGCTGTCATCCGGGCTGGCAGGAATTCTTATTCACAGATGAGGAAACTGAGGATCTCGATGAAAGGAATGGGCAGTTCCTGAGTCCTACGATGGTCTGTTTACCACGTCATCTCACCGAACACCCCAGGCAACTCTGGGGGATGGGAATTATTGTTCTCGTTTTACGGATGAGGGAACAGAGGGCCAGAGAAGTTTAGTGAATTGCTCAAAGTCAAAGAACTAGAAGGGGACAGGATTCCAACTGCTAACCCAGGACCCCCACCAGGGGTCGGGAGAGTGGGTGGGCCTTCAGGCCACTCCTCTGGGGTAAAACCTGGTTTCTGAGAAGAGGCCTATTGCTGTGCCAATGTAGCCCTGTAGGAAGTGGAGAGACAGTTCATTTCCCCCTTTCACATCCTATGAGGCAGGTCCTGGAGTGGGGGAGAATAGGCACTAGTCTGGAGGGTTAAGGGACCGGAGGGTCGGCCCAAAGTGGGGGTCCTGAGCAGAGGGACGATGACGACAGGGAGGAGACAGGTGGCTTGGGTCACAATTTTGCCATCACTGACCCTGCTTACAAAGATGCTCCCCTGAGCCAGCTCCGGGACTCAGCCCAGCAGCTGGCTTCTCTCCACCGTCCCACGGGTCAGGCAGCGGCTGCCCAGCAGAGGGCCCCCTCGCCCCAGCCTCACCACACTGCCTGACGTGGCCAGCAGGCGTCGCCCCCCGCCAAGGTGCCAGGTGACCGGAGAAGGGGTCTGCCCGGCCCAGACCACCCAGAACAGCAGCCTGGGCGCTCTCTGGCCAGGTGTCCCCAGAGGCCATAGCGCAAGGCTCTGAGGAGCAGGAATGAGCATCGGGTTTTACGAGCTGCAGTGATAGCCTGTGAGGGTCGGTTATGAATGACACTGAGGGTAGGGAAGCCAGGATTTGGGATCCAGTCCCATTGGTGCTGTCAACAAGTTGCACGACTCCAGCAACTCCTTCCCTGCCCAGAACTCAAGTTTCTCCACCCACACTGTGGCAAGAGTGGACTAGGAGATTCTCAACAGCCTCTTCCAGCTCTGCCAGTCTGATGCGACATCCTTGCGCACCTCCGCCGCCCTCTTGGCGTGCTCTCCTGGGCCTCCTGCCCGGGTGTGTACCCTGCGCGTTTCCACTGGGGGAGGCTGACTCTTTGCTCTCATGGCTCCTTCTGTCTCCAGGATGCTGGGGGCTGGAGTGTCGTGTTCCCTTAGCCACGACACAACTGAGCCATCTCTGCCCCTGCAGTCACCATGGCTACTGCACCTCGCATGTCTCTGTGAGCCACACTCAGAACGAGGAGTTGTCAACAAGTCTGGCTTCAAGTTGTCAATGAGTCCGGCGAGGCTCATTGTCCGGGGCCTTCTTTACTTCCCACCACCCTAAGCAGGGTGCGAGTGCTCACTCAATTCCAACCAATTTTTATCCTGTCAAAGATATTCCTTAGCAGGCTGAGACTTGAGCTTTCACTTCCTGAGTCCCAGAGGCCTCTATTCTCTATTTCCCAGCCAGGAGGCAGAGGGTTATCTGGACTCAGCCAGTGCTGGGTGCCTAGACCCCATCTGCCACACAGCCACCCTCCTGGATGTCATTATTGAACCCGATTCCCTCTTCTGTACCTGGTAGCTTGTGACACATGGTAAGCATGATTTCATGGAAGAATAGTAGTAATAATTATTATAATTCAGACTCCTGGCTGACATAAGCCAGCATGCCCACAACAGCATCTTCTCATTGACTCCGTCCTATTCCAAGGTGAAGCCTCTGCTCTCCAAAAGTAACCTCAATTTTTTCCCAGTACCCATTCACCCAAAAGGGTGAGGCAAGAATCCTCTAGCCCCTTGGTTCCTTGGTTCCCCAGGGTGACTCCCAGCGCCAGATTGCCAACTCTTAAATACCCTATGTGATTTCTCCCTGGGAAAGGGGCTTCCTAGAAACAGACCTCCCTGCTATCCCCGAATTCCAAAATGAGAATGCAGGTGAGGCCCAGAGACACATCTGTTGTGAAGCAAATAAGGTGGAACTTTCAGGGTCCCTCACTTGCTCCTGCACCCTTCCAGGACCTGGGAGGAGCCCTGACCACATAGGAGGGGGTCAGATAGAACATGGACTCACTGCTTTCCTCTAGCGGCCACCCACCAAACTGTCCCTCTTGGGGCTCCTTGTGTTCTGGACACAGTTGGGCACCCTCATGACTAAAACTGCCCAGGTAATCACTGGACCAGGTGATTAATCCCAGGTGGCCACCCACCAAACTGTCCCTCTTGGGGCTCCTTGTGTTCTGGACACAGTTGGGCACCCTCATGACTAAAACTGTGCAGGTAATCACTGGACCAGGTGATTAATACCAGGTGGCCACTCACAAAACTGTCCCTTCTGCTGACTCCTGTGTGCTGGACACAGTTGGGCACACTCATTAATACAACTGCCCAGGTAATGGCTATTGTCACTCCCTGAGTAAATGCTAGAAGATGGTGTATCTATGACTTAAACACTGGCCCAAGACCAGTGTCTCCTGGTCCAGACATCAGAATGAACCCAGGAGTGATTTTAATGGGTTCCCACTCTCCCATAGCCTTGGTCATCCCTTTCTCCTTGGGCAGTGTTTCTTTAAGTGGAACAGCTCTGCTCATAATCATGACATGATTACCCTGTGACTACATTTGTTAATGACCTTCCCCCAAATCTACAGCCAAAGAGGCCCCTGGAGAGAGGCCATAATAGGCCAGATTTCCTATCTCAAAGACACCCTCTGCAGTCACGCTCATAATCAGCTCTTGGGTAGTAACAATCTCAGGGAATAACAATAATTAACACACGCGTGTTTAGCGCCACTGGTTTCTCTGATGCCTGAGCTGTGCTGAAAAGCAATGGAAATTGTTTTCTCTCCGAAGCATAAAAATGTTCTCAGATCACCTGGTGTGTTCACAGATGTGCTGATTAACTGTGACCCAGAATGTCACAATGATCAAGACCCAGGCTTTGCTCTTGGGCAATCGAAGGTCCTTGCACTCTCGGGTTCTCTGTGACCCGGGTCAGTGGCCTGAGGGGAGGTCAAGTTTGACAGATGGTCTAGCGGTGGTTGGGCATGGAGACCCACCCCTAATCCCCAAAGGAGACCTTGCGTAAGGCCCCTCCTTAAGGAAACTGCTAAATCGGGTCTTTCCAGGCCAAATGCCTCCCACCCCACTCGTGACGCAGCAGTTCGGTGTCAGCGAGCCCGAGCCCCACTTGCACGCTGACGAACACAGACACTGCTGGGCTCCACCCAGAGATTCCCACCCTGAGAACCTGGAAAGTGGCCTAGAAATCTGTATTTTAATAAAGCATCCCAGATGGTTCGGGTACATGTGTCTGCGGGGCCCACTTAGGGAAATGTGGTCACAGCTCATCAAATGTCAGAACTTAGAAAGAAAAGCTCCGCAAGCCCGAGAGGTCTATGACTGTGCTTAAGGGGGTGCTCAGTGGAAAAAGGGGGGAGGAGAAGGGGACTAAGCAGGAGGTTCCCAGCACTCCCCCCTCACGCCCACCAGAGCCATTCTGCTTCTGTTCCTACAACAGAGGGGCAAGACCAAGGCTGTGTGGTCTTCCTCCGTGAGTTCAAGTCCCTTCCAAAGCTGTGTGACCTTGGGCAAGTTACTTCACCTCTCTGTGCTTCGGCTTCCTCTTCTGTAAAGTGGGATGATGATGAAAAATAGTAGTTACTTCCCAGGGCCACTGTGGGGATTCCATTAGTTTCTGGGTGCAAAGCATTCAAGAACAGCGTTAAGAACATACTAAGCATTCGATGCATGTTGGCTTTTGTAATACTGTCTGTTTTATATTGTAATGAGGCAGTAACATTGTACTCACCTCATTAGTTGTAAGATTTAATTTGGAAAATGAAGGTGCCGCTATTTGTAAAAAGTCTGATAAGTCACGTCTTAGTCCGGACAATTCATTTTATAGAAGGGGAAACTGAGGCCCCCGGGAGAGAACAGCTGGTGGAGGTCACACGGTAGGGGAGAGCAGACACAGAGCCCACCCAGGCCTGACTGCGCTCGGTGCTCACTGCTCCCCAGTACCTCGCCACGTCCCTCAGGAAGTCAGCTCCGGTTGTGGCAGGGGTGGCCTTGCCTTCTGCCATGCCGCGTCTCAGAGGCAGGTGCAGGGCCCAGGCCTCCACCAGCGCAGCATCTTCCCCGTCGGAGCCCACGTGGGCGGCTCCTCCGTCTCTCATTTACCCCCATAGCCATAAAACGTAAGCTCACGCTCTGGAGATGTCTGAAACTTCTGGTTTACTCCTAAGTCTCAATTTGCAAATGTCTACAGAGAGCTCGGGCAGTATTAAAGAGCCCAGGACTGATAGCCAGGGGGCATTATTCTCTTAGCCCTTCTCCAAAAATAGCAAAAAGAAGCCAGTGTGACACCCACCTCTTGCAGTGGTCCCACACATAGGAGGGGTCAGCACGTGTTTGTAGTCCAAGAGGATGATGACCAAAGGCTGGGACAGAGCTGGGGTGCCCTCTCTGGACCCTAGGCCTGCTGTCAGCATGGGGACCGTGGTAGTCATCTTCCAACATGTGGTTCCTCCTTGTGTGGTTCCCTCCCGCATCCCACCAGGCGTGGTCTAGGCGCCCCACGGAGGAAGTGATATTATGTGTTACACTAATCGAGACTGAGGCTCCTGGCCTGGGTGTTCTCGCCACTGCGCCCTTTGTCTCTGACCCCAGCTGGCACTGTGACATCAGCCTCACGAGAGACCTGAGCTAGAATCACTCCACTCAGCTGCCTCCAATTTCCGACCCATAGACACGATGTGATAACAAATGTTTGTTACGAGCTGCTAAATTGTGGGATGATTCATTACACAGCAAGAAATAAAACTCATACAGAGGCTGTGAGGGTCTGAGGACCATGTCCAGAGGCAGAGACACCTCTAGGAGGAAGGAGGGGCTTTGCTGGGAGCCTGAACAGAAGGGAGAAGATGTCCTCAGATCCATACTGATGTGCGAGGCTTCAACAAAGGAGCCAAAGATGAAAGTCTGGACCCTGCCCTCGGCCAGCCCGTTGCCTATTGAAAGAGACAGACAGTAATCAGGAAATCAAACCCAGCGTAATAAGAGGGACGCACAGCACCTCGTCCAGGTGTGGGAGGAGGGAGGTCGGTCAGGCAGCGTGTCCCAGAGACGGCGACTCCTGATTGGTTATGAGCACTCAGTACTAAGCCAGGCACCTCGACGGGACAACACAGGTAAAGCCATGTCCCTGATGCTGGGGAGCCCATATCTAACTCAGTCATTCTCAACACCAATCACATTAGACTTACCTGGAGGGGCTATTTCAACGTCCTGATGTCCAGGGTCCACCGCAGGCCAGTGAAATCAAAGTCTCTGGGGATGGGCCTGGGTATCGGCATTTTTACAAGTCTTTCTAGAAGATTCTAATGTGTGGTCGGGTTGAGAACCATTACTCTAACTGAAGAAGCAATGTCAGCAAAACAGCGCCCCATACTCTCACACACACTCACACCGTGATTGATAACTTTGGTGATTTCCAAGCGAGCGATGCAAACTGCAAGTGCCGGGTGCGTGCGAAGGGGAGTCCGTTGTGGGTAACAGTTCCGCAGTTCTGGACTCCGCTGGGCTGGATACCGCGCTCTGCGTTATAGAGAACAGGGCGGAGGTCGGGGCCACATGGGCAGGCTAATCCCAGTGCGGGCATCAGGAGCTGGTGCAACCCCAGGACTGGCTCTGCGAGCCGCGGGGAGGGCTAAGCTTGCAGCGAGCGAGCAGAGGATCGGGCGGCCCCAGCTACCGGGGAAGGAAGCAGCAGCTGTGGGTCGGACGAGGCCTGCAAGAGGAAAGGTTTCATTAAAGATAAAAGGTGGAAGGGAGGAGAGAGACGCTCACAGGCGCTGGACACTCTGCCAATGCCTTGCATTCCGTACCGTGAGCTACTCCTGCTAAATCACTTGGGTATGCTTATCTCCATTTGCACACGAGGAAACAGGGCTGAAAGAGGTTAAATCCACGGATCTAAAAATAAATACCCGTTGGCCATGGAGTAAGGTTGGTGCCAGAGTTGTGCTGAGTAAACCAGGCTGGAAACATCCAGGGCTGCCTTGGGGTCGACTTCTGAGACCCACCTGAGTGCCTCAGAGGAAGACCGAGAATGAGCCCCGGCCAGGTGGGACAGACGAGGCAGGGCTGGGGGCCTGGGGTCTGTCCCGGGAACTCGAGGGGTTTGGCACAGAATGTGCCCTCCTGCCCCACCCTGTCCCCACCCCGTTGTTTTAGGGACAGCAAGGAGGCAGTCTCTCTACCCTATTTGCTCCCCTCACTGCCCCCTTCCACCAAGTGCCAACCCAGCAGCTGTGATCCCGATTCCTTCATTCGTTCATTCACTCCTTTATTCACTCACTACTTACTGGCACCTACGACAGGCTGGGCACACATCCCTGAACGCAGTAGAAAAGAGAGCACGACTTCTCAGGCCGTGGTGTTGGGCGCTGGCATAGAGGTTGGCAGGAAGTGAGAAAGAAGTCTGGGAGAGAGGACCAAGGACCCACCCGCTCCTGGGGAGTGAGCATGAAGACTCCAGCAGGGCCAACAGCTTCTCTGCAGCCACAGGACCACACAGCCAAGGGGCCGAGAAAGTCAGTGATTGAGGGAGGGAGCAGCCCGGGGGCAGGGCTGCCTTTCCAAGCCCACAGGGCCTCTCATGACTTTAAAATCCTGGTTCCCAGCAGCACAGTCATAAAACTCCTTCAATGATCTATTGTGATGGTATGGGATCCCCTTCCAGAAAAAGATCCATAATTCTTGGTCATTGGGGAAATGCCGTAGCAAGATCGATAAGGAAAGGACAAAAGTCTAGGGGGCGACTCTGAAATGCTCAGCACGTCAGAGTCGATTTGTCCTATCAGCCTCCTGTCCAAAAACCATGCTCTCCCTCTACCTTTCATGCTCCCCTCCTTTCTGACTGCCCCTAATTCCTCCCCACGCCCCCACACTTCTCAGCCCCTCCAGGGAGTGAGGCAGATGTGGATGGAGGAGGATGGGAGCCGGAGGGAGGAGAGAATCCGCATTCAGACAGACTGGGAACCTGTGCTCTTTGGTGGTTAATTCCAATTTGATGTGGGCCCTGCTGTGCCATGCACAGCTAAGGCCCTTGAAATGCAGGACCTGAGTTCTCTCATCTGAAAATTCTTTGCGAGGAGTGGTGGGTGGTCGAGATTAGAGTATGCAGCATGAAAGCAAAGGCTCAGGAGCCAGAGAAATCTGAGAAAATTGCATATGGCTGGGACTTAGCTTCCACCGCCACCAAATAGGAATGATGCCTACCCAGGGGCCACGTGACGTTCCACATGTCAAGCACCCAGCAGCGTGTCTGGCACATGGATCTCACACTGTGAGGTCCATGTGGGCTCCCTCCTTACACTCATCACGGGTCTAAGATCTCCCTTGAGTCGGAGGCTGGAAGGGGCACAGGTGTGTCCTGGCTCCATCTTTCCTGGGAGGAGAGGAGTGTTGTCCACAGACATTCTCACAGGAAGCTCATTCTCCGCTGGGGAAGGCGGCCCCAATCAGGATGTGACTTCCAGCTGTAGATGGGAGTGAGCCGTCTGGGAAGATGCTTCCTTTGGACTTGGGCAGGCACAAAAGCCTAATATAGGGCCAGAAGGCAGAAGCAGTCCCCTGAGTCAGAGCCTGGGAAGCAGGCAGGAGAACAGACACTAAACTAAAGACATCATGGGGTTCTGTTTCCCAACTTTCTCTCATTTCTTACTTCTCCAAATCAGTGGAGGTTGGACCAAATGCCCAACCTAGCTGGCACCAGACGGAAGTTGAGAAGTTGGCTTTCATTGCTTGTTTCTTCTTGAAGCCAACTCCTCTTCATTCTGTCTCCAGCCAACAAATATTGACAGGTATTTCATTTTAGAAATTATTTTTTTAAAATGACCCAAAAACTCTTAACTGTTTTGAGATTAACGAATAATTTCCTAAAAGGAAAAGAAAAGAAAGGAGATACTTTCTTAAATAATCCTTGGCTCAAAGAATAAAAATAAAAACCCAGAAATTATCTGTTATCTAGAAATAATGAAAAGGAGAACACTCCACATCTAAGCCTATGGGACATAGCTAAAGCTGTGCTCAGAGGACAGTTTATAGCCTTCATTGCCTTTATTATTGTTTGTGAAAAGCTGAAACTAATTGCACTAAGTATTCAACCTAAGAAATTAGATAAAGAACCATAAAATAAATGAAAAACAACACAAGGGGTGTGATTTAATGAAAATAAAAGCTCAAATCAGGACAATAGAAAACAACAAAAGTATTCCACTCTTATTAGTTTTTCTTCTTCCCACAGCAGCCCCCTGGCACCAGCACCCCCACCACTATACCCACCTTCAGACTCTCATGCTAAAGTTTAGCTAAAGCTGTCATCTGTGACATGCATCCCATTACTCTGGAGAACTGATTAGTAAGATGATTTCATATGATGCAAAGAGCCCTACTGGACAGGATAGTAGGACACATGGTTCTGGAACCAAGTCCACCACTGTCACCTTGGCCAAGTTGCTTTCCTTCCCTGGCCCTCAGGTTTCCAGCCTGCACAGTTAGAGGCTGGGGCCACCTGTCAGTATTGACAGTTGTCCACTGGATTTCATTCATGGCCAAGACTCCTCAGAAGAAAGAGGTCACCCTCCCGTGGGTAGATATAGATGGGCCCTTTTCTCAATGGTGGTGCTGGCGAGTGGTGGGTGCTGTCCCAGCGCACTGCAC
>CAUYRT010048903.1:0-109165 GCA_963574885.1 Lepilemur ruficaudatus
GCGAGACCTCGTCTCTACTATAAATAGAAAGAAATTAATTGGCCAACTAAAAATATATAGAAAAAATTAGCTGGGCATGGTGGCACATGCCTGTAGTCCCAGCTACTCTGGAGGCTGAGGCAGAAGGATCGCTTGAGCCCAAGAGTTTGAGGTTGCTGTGAGCTAGGCTGATGCCACGGCACTCACTCTAGCCAGGGCAACAGAGTGAGACTCTGTCTCAAAAAAAAAAAAAAAAAGATTGTAGTGCACTGCACTGCAGCCTGGACAACATAGCAAGACCCCCATCTCTTAAAGACATTGTACTTTTCAATTACTTCCCTGATCATTCTGAATTCTCTACATTTGACCCTAGAGAATTTTATTCATTGCAAATACATCTGAAAAATGGATTATTATCATTAGTTACTTCTCAGCAAGACACAGTGACCAACAAATAATTCAAGGTGCATTTGGCTGTCCTGTTGCGATGCCCACGCTGGGCACACGCAGTCTGTCTGCTCCTTCGTATCTAACTTTCTCATGCAGTTTCTCTTCTCCTCTCTTACATGCAGTGGGAAGAGCAGGAAGGGGAAAAAAGAGAAAAAACCAGCAGCCACTGGGGCAAAGTTCTGGGGGAAGAGGAGCAGAAAAGACCAACACAGATGTTTGGAACAGGGATGGGGCTGGGAAATCTGGAGTGGGGGTGGGGGGTCAGGGCTGTGAACCATGGGACTTAAGGTGACCAGAGCCGTGGGACCAAGGGTGACTGAAGCCTCGTGTGGTGTCACGGGAGGCCAGAGTAGGAAGGTCAGATGGAAGGAGGGATGGTCAAAGAAAAGGGAGGGATGGTCACCCCAGCTTTGGACTTTTTGTTGCAAACGGTAAACCTATTCACAAACACAGAAGGAGCGCAGCCGTTGAGAGCGTGGCCCATGAAGCTAAACTGACTGGGGTTCCAGGTTAGGCTCTGCCATTATGATGTGATTTTGGACGACTTATCCGACCTCTAAGAGCCTCGGCGTATTCATCTGCAAAAGAAGGCTACCAGTGCCTGGCTGGCAGGGTTGGCATGAGGATGACGTGAGATGATGCGTGGGGACGATGGTTGGTACTCAATATAAGCAGGTTGTTGTCTTTATTATTTATATACATTTTTCAGTTACTGCCTCCAGTTAGTTCAAATATGCCAGATGTGACCCTAGAGAACTTCATTACAAAGGGATCCATGCAATGGATTATGATTATTCCAATAATACTTTGAAGCAGTTAAATAGCTATGGGGTTTGTTTTTTCGTTTTCTTCTTTATTTCAGAAGATTACGGGGGTACAAATGTTTAGTTTACATATATTGCCTTTGCACTGCCCAACTCAGAGCTTCAAGCATGCCCATCCCTGGGACAGTACTATGTTTATTTTATCGGTCAAAATCATCACTCCGTGACCTGTCAGTGGTTCGTGTGAGTGAAAGGATCTCAGACTTTGAAATCAGACCAACCTGCATTCAAATCCTGGGTCTGCTGCACACCAGGTATATCATTTTTAATCTGGGGACTCTCTTTCCTTGTTAGTAGTGTGAAGTCAATTCCACCTTTCTAGAAAGTTGTTTTTATTATTAAAAGCGATAATAATGGGCTTAGTGTGGTGCGTTATTAAACTGCCAGTTGATTGGTGAAGTATAGTTGATGATTTATGATTTTCAACATTGCACAATTTTTATGTCATTCAATGGCCTGTGGAACTTAGTGTTTTTTCTTTTTTTATGAAAAAGAAAATATCATAAGTATTCAAAAAGGAAAACCCAGAGTAGGGAAGAGTGTGCATGAAGTTTTTTGATGAAGTGGTCATAGAATCAATATTAGAACCTTGAATACGAATTAAGCAGAGCTGGGGGACTATTCTCTACTCTCCAAGAACTAAGAGCTTTATGTTTTTGGCAAAGAAACTAAGCTCAGAGACTAAATGGCTTCCCCAGGAACCTACACTTTGGTTCCTGACATCCGGGTGACTCATTTCCCTGGGTTATATAGTTTCCAGTGGACCACTTTGGTGCCCAAAAGAAATTTTTTAAAAACTTTAAATATGATAGTATTCATAAGTAATTGAACTCTAGCACAAGAAATTATCTAAATTTGTATGGGCATACATAGCCAGTATGTTTTAAAGTTTAATAAAATGTCTATCTTAGGGTCAAAACTCAGTCATGTGTTTGCGATATATTTTAATTGTGTTCAATGCCTTTTTCCTATGATTTTATCCGTCATTTTCTTTCTACCTAAAATGCATTTCTCTGGAGCCTAGGAGAGGCTTATAGAAACATTTCCGCTGGGGAGAATGCTGTTCCAAGTGGTTGTCTCATTCTATATACACTCGGTTCTCGGACATCAACCGAATCTCCGCAGCTTCCAGCACCATAGAAACCCACTGACTGTGGAGGACGACGGCCATGTCAAGTTCATTTCTCTGGGGGCTCCTCAACAGTCCACAGAAGAAGTGCTTCTTGGCCTGGTCCATAATCTGAAAATCTTTAGTCCTTGGAAATTCCATTCAGATAGAAATCTTTGTGTTGGGCAACTCGTGTTCACCAGTGGTCCAGCCTCCCTCACCCATCCTCACTCCCATGGCTGTGTCCCGTTTGGCATGGTGGAAGGAATCCAGGCATCACTGAGCAGTGGGCTCTTGAAGGGACACAGCCATGGCAGGTACGTGTCACTCCTTAACAAAGGGAGCAGAGAGGCGAGTCCGAGATGGTTCAGCTTCCATACTCCCCTTTCCACCTCCAGGTACATAAGCCCACTCTCATGTTCATGGTCAATCATTTGAATGTGTGGTGTCCAACTGACGTTTTTGGGAAAATACTGGGAAAAGAGAAGTTAACTCTGACTTTGGCTGACTGTACAAAGGCCTATGTGTGATGACAAGGCACCCCGGGCTGCGTATCAGATAGGCATTTTATTCTTTGTTCTTCCTGCATTTTTTAACGGACACGAGTTTTTAATTGCTCACTTATTAATAGCAGTTATGTGGTGGAAACAATTACATTGTGATTTGTATTTTACAGATGGAGACGCTGGGGTCCTAAAGTTGTAGTTGATTGCACGGAGTCCCGGAGACAGCTGGAGCCCCTGGGTGTCGCCCCCAAAAGACTGCGTTACTGACTGTGGAGTCCTCCTCTTCCTTATTTTCTTTTCAGGTAAGGTCTGTCTTTTTATTAAATCATAAAATGAGCATCCATCATCTTGACAGTGACTAAATTATGAGCGAAAGGCCTATGTATGAAACTTGGCTTCTGTTAATTCCCTCCCTGAGCCCAGTGGAACAGAGTGACAGAGTTGAACCCTGTGACCCTCCACGTGTATTCACTGTGATGTGCGGCTGTTTTATTTTCTTTAGCCATTCTTCCTTTGGTCTTGCAGTGTCAGTGACATACGTGTTATTTTTTCAGGCCACGTCTTACATCCATTTATATGCCTGTCTTTGTGTCCAGACCCTGGCTCGAAGCCATCATAATGACTAGAGAATAAGAAAATTCTCAAAGAACATGGACTTTTGGCAAACAGTATGGGGACCTGTGCAGGTACACGATGACTTTGTGTCTAGGGAGTCAACGGAATGAATCAAAAGTAAGAATCCCTTTTAGGGCTACCCAGTTATATGACTTTGTTCAAAGTCAGGAGCCCACGAAAGTAGCAAAATGAACAGTTTCATCGAGGTCCTTCTCCTTTGCCCGGATCAGCCCACGTAAGTGGCCTTGAGTGTCTGGAATGGTGAGATGACCCAAGTGACCCCCAACGTTAGCTGTATTCATTCGGCCTAAATTCTGATCATAAATCCACCGGTTCAGTATTAATATTTTACACTAATAAAAGCTATTCCCATTTTGAGTTTTCTCCCATTACGGAAGTCCTCAGACAGCGCTCACCATTCTGACACCGTGGTATAAAATGTGACTGTTTGATCCAAAGGAAGATGGGAAAGAGAATAGGTAGATCCTGTCCCGGTACCATCTTGACTCATCTTGGCGTTTGGTGCGTGAGTTGTGTGCATCAATCGTCAGCCACGTGGCAGAACACCTAGGCACAGAAGGGTCTTAGACGTCCTGGTCAGAGAACCACCGTCAGGAAGCCATTAAACTTAGCTTCACCAGCATCATGATCAGGAATTCACAGCTTCTGTGTTTGTGCTGGCTCTGACACAGGAAGTTCACTGAGTGTAGCAAGTGTCAGGCTTGCAAAATAGCTTCTGAATTCAAAAGAACCAAAGAGGCTGTTCCCCCTCCTTCTGCAACACGGCATTGTTTGTGGAACGGTGTCAGATAGGGGGGCACGTGGGTGCTGGATTTTGTGCAGCCAGAGAGCTGGGAGGTAGGTCCTGTTTAGTCTCTGCCAGAAGCCAAACAGGCTTCAGAAGGGGGAGTTCAGGAGTCCTCTTAGCTCCTGGTGATTTACTCTGATTTCCCTCTGTAGGCATATGGAGTCTATTTTCTGCTGTCTCTATAAATACTGTTGTGACTGTCTCTGCCAAACCAGCTACCTTTCTCACCCCAGGGAGAAGCCAGAGATCAGACATTCCTACACTAGCGCCCCATTAGACGCCGCCATAAGGGGAGGGGACAGATTTGGCAGTCAATATGATGTGTGTATTGGAATCCTTAAAGAGCCAGGCTAAACTTAGAGTCCCAGGACTCCCATAAATAACCTGTGCTCCTCTCTCTTTGTGTGGTTTGGACTGGAATGCCTTTCTCTTCGGAGCGGTACAAGCAGCAAGAGATCAAAGAGTCACCCGTTTATGAATGCATACTTCCTTAGAAAGTCCTCGTGCTCTGGGGGAGGACTCCGGCGAAAGCGCTGATAATTCTCTCCCCTGACTATTTTGTTGCATGGACTGGGATGGGAGGGCATGAAAAGAATTTGTCACTACTTTAAGTAACCTGAAAAATAAATTTAAAAAATATGAAAATTCGCTTTTAAAGGAGGGTTAAAACTTAACTGGTATCTTTTTAGGGTGTGGAATGTGGTAGGCGGCAAGAGGAAGTAACGAAATTGGCCCATTACCACATGGAATGTGGTTCAAGAATAATAGAAGGCCAGGCAGCGTCCTGTGTGATTTACTTACCCTTGGGTGACCATTACAGAGAGCCTTTGATAAACAGAGCAGAACATACACGGGCATTTTTTTTTTCAAAGCCCAGACTAGATAGTATATTTGAAAAACAGGCTTTGAACTAGTTTGCTAGAATATAAAGAATAAATGTGTTTTGAATTAGAGCATTGGTGATGTTATAAGCCGAGGATTGTGGATAACCACAGTGCTACAACGTAATAAAAAGCGGCTATTTATTCACTGTCTGCTGCGGGCCACGTGCTGTGCAGGGTATGTGGCATCTTCCCTTCCTCGCAGCCTGGCACGCGGATAACCTAGTGGTAGCCTCGTCTACACACAGGAAAACGGGACTCCACAATCACTAAGTAGCAAGCCCAGGATCTGAATGGACCTTTGGAAGGAAGGTCCATTAGCCCATAATTACTAATATGATATGTCTCGCTCCTGACTCTTTTTCTAGCCTCTGTTGCATGAGTTGTTGGAGCTTTTTTGCTCTCTGAGCTTGGGAGCTTTGTGCTCAAAGAGTTCCCTTAATCTGGGATTACGGTTCTTCTCCGGGCAGGGTTAGATCACCTACAGGTCCAGCTTCCTTGCGTTCCCATTTCCCTGGCCCGCACGGTCTGGCTCTGGTTTATGGGACTGCTACAGACCACACCTAGGTGTCCCACCAGGGGACTTCTTTAGAATGTGTGATGAAGAAAGCAAAGGAAATACTTTGCCAGGTTTGTTGCCCTTTTGAGCTGCGGTAAAGACCCCTCTTTGGACTTCTTGTTTAATTTGTATGTGATGTGTAAATCCTTTCTTTGAGAAAAACCTCAAGACACTGACTGTGCATTTCTGTGTGGGTGCCCTGTCTCTGTGGTTGTCCATAGTCACTCAGACTTAATCACTGACACCCATACGATGCATTTCATAGGTAAGATCCTTGATCTGGCATTTTCTGCATGGATGTTAGGGACCAGATATCTTGTAAAAGAATGTCCGTCACGTGCTTGATCAGCTACAGTGATAGCTGAAGAAACATTTCCTCAAATGTATTATTTTAACAGGAACATGTTCTAGTTTCTCATCCTTTCTGTTACTTTAATTTTCATAAAAGGTGAACAGTAGGGACCTTTAAAAAAACCGACATAGAGTATAGTGCAAAGAAATCAATGATTAGTGAATTTAGTCTTGATGACTATGTATCCCCAGGAACTTTTTGTCCTTGTTACAGATAAAACCTACATCACAGAGATGCCACAAGATCAAATGATTAAGATGATGGGAAAATTGCAATACTCTACAAATGTGTCACCTTCTTTCTGTTCTTACCAGTGATATTACCTTCTGGTCATCCCAACACTTCATGTTGCTTTAAAAAAACGTTTTTAGAAGGCCAGAAATTGAAGCAAATAACTGATCAGTTCTTTTTTACTGATTTCACAGCAGTTGAGAGCAGCATCCAAAATACTGTAGATCTTACCCCTTCAAGTTTTCTTGAAAGATTTCACACGTGCAGTGTAAGAAATTGTGAGTCAGCCTTCTCCAATCCTGACTTTAAGAGTTGCAAAAACTCATCTGCCAGGGAGCACATATGTTCTTGGTTCCATGAGAGGAAGAAAACACATTTGCTGAAAAGAAATGGAAACTTTAAAGCCAGTTGAGTTGGAATAAAGACACTTGCATTTTGCTAACTTCTTTTCCTCCCGGGGGCCTGAAAGCTTTTCGGCTCCTGGACGTGTTGCGAGGCATCTGTCACCCGAGGTACTCCCTCCCTGGGATGGGGGCTCCAACTGGCCGTGACAGGGAGGCCTGGGAGGTGCAGAATGACCAAAAGATGGGATTAGGATGCGGAAAGCATAAATCAACAGCAACTAGTTTGTGAAGGCAAGACACCCCAAGGTTATCTAAGTCCATTCTCTCCTTAAGACTTTGTAACAATCCAGTGCAATCTGTGATCATAAACTTCAATCTGCAGTGGAGAGACATGGCCTTTAGCAGACAAAGTCACTCGGCCAAGGTCGCACAGCTAACGAACCAGGTAGAGACGAATATTGAAGCCTGTAGGTGTAGCGTTTCATGTGTAGCATTACGTATGGGACTTCCAGCGCTGGGAAAGGTATTTCCATCTGGGAAATTGCCTTCATCAAAGCATGGACAGAAGTCTCCAAACATCCTAAAGGGGCAGATTGCTGGCAAGTACTAATGCCTTCATGTCAACATGGTAGAAAGCAGACTCAAGCAAATTGTAGGTTTCTCATGAAACAAAAGAAACCCACTAAAGGGAAAATGAAGCTGTCAACATAGTGCTCTACTTAAGAAATTTTAAACTCATTTCATGATGCTTTGCCCTTATTCACCTCCCACGGAAGGAGTTCTGTTCTCTAGTAATTGGTATGTGGTTGTTCTTGTGGATTGTCGGCTAGCATGTTTTTATTCACTAAATTGTGTAAGTAAAAATTGATGCATTGAACAACCACGGCAGCCCCAGCCCCAGAACAAAGGCTTTTGTAAACCAGCATTTCTCCCCTAACATCTGGGTAGATGTTTCATGTGGGTTTTCTTTCCCCGAGGATCCAATGGCGTGATTCTGCGTTCAGAGAGAACTGGCAATGACATTTCATTTGGCCAAGGGAAAAAAAAAAAAAGGAAAGAAAGAAACATTTCTACATTTAACAGAACCCAAAGGCAACTTGAAAAACACTTTGAAAGCTAATTTCCATTTTACAGTCTACAGCAGACCTAAGGTACATCTGCACACAGGTCGTGCCGGCTGCAGTTCTGCTGTGAGCCCTTGTGAAAAGGATTATGTTGACTTTTGGAGAATATTTCAGGATCCAGCATCAAAAAGGACTCTGAAACAGTGGTTTTAAGCTCCCATTGAAATGGGTCACAATATAAATCCTAAAGAGAAAACCAAGCCAGGTAAACCTAGGACCTTGGCTACGTGTCAGACCTCATCATTCGAAATCCCATGTCATTCCTCCATCAGTCTTAGGCTCCTGTAAGCCCACCCTTCCTAGCCACGCCAATGGCCCTGTGGTTTTCTTGATCCTGCTAAAACTCGGCCAAGAAGCAAAAACTCAGCGAGTGCCATTTTGCACAGAGCTGTTGGGCAGGGGAAAGAGAAACAGGAAGAAAGGAATTCCTCAGTCATACAAAGCCAGGGTGTTTGATTGTAAGATAGTTCTGAGTCAGATTGTCCCTCGTGCCTTTGAAGGAGGGATTTCCCCTATTAAACACAATACTGAACTCTGTGTTTAGTTGCCGGAACCCTGGAGACTGGGGATTTTTTTTTTAAGGCACAACTTTCAGAGGAAGCTAGAATAGATATGCCTATTATGAAGAATTGTAACTTAGAAGCACCCTGTAGAGACAAGAGAAGTCAAAGGTTTTTTAAACACAGCGTTAACAAAAATCTAAACTTCAGCTGGATTAAACAATTACTGACTTTCTCATGCTTCGGTTAATGCAAAATATACCTTTTAAAAAAATAGAACTATTTTGTGGGGTGGGCTTCACTGATCGCATCCTGACTCACAACATTTTTTATGATTTAAATGCAATCAGTCCTCACTGCTTGTGGATTCTGTATTTGCAAATTCACATACTCACTAAAATGAACTCGTAATCCCCAAATCAGTACGCACGGTGCTTTTGCAGTCATTCACAGACAAGCACAGCACGGTGATAAATTTGTGTCACCCAAAGTGCACCATAAACAAGTGTCTTTTTCATGGTCTATTTAGTGTTATGCTTTTTGCGTTTTTACATTTTTTGGTATATTTGTTGGTGATTTTGTTGTTTAAAATGGTGCCCGAGCAGAGTGCTGAGGTGCTGTTCGGCACACGTTAAGTATAAAAAGGCTGCGATGTGCCTTACAGAGAAGATATATGTATTAGACAAGCTCCATTCGGGCATGAGTTACAGTGCTTTTGGCCATGCGTGTTAATGAATCAACAATATATGTTGAATATTTATATCATTTCAATATATATTAATTACAGATTAAATGAGGTGTCTTTAAGCAGAAACATACATAACACAAAGTTATGTATTAATCTCCTGGTGACAAAAATGTTGTGATCAGAGGCTCATAGGAACTGAGCCCTGAATTTCCTCTAGGAGCAATGGTTCAGTATCTGCTCGCTCAGCGCCGGTGTCGATGTTACAGAACGTAGCTACTGTGGATAACAGACCTGAGTGCGTTTGAGTGGAAGCTCTGTGCCATCTGGTTCCTTGAGTGGCTCTGTTGTGTGTGGGTAGTCTCCACTTACCACCTCATGTGGCTCAGAAACGTCCTACTGTGTTCCCGACCAGGTGTCAGATAAGTTAGGAGTCACCTAGACCGAATGAGAATCCAATGAGTCTTACACTTGAAATAAAGAAAAGGAAGCTGGTTCTGGGATGGGGCGAGAGGAGGGAAACTTGGCTGTGGGAAGCGCTGCCACAGGGGAGGGAAGCGGAGATGTGGGAAGAAGCTAACGAGAGGAAACCGAAAGTAGAAGGCAATATGGGTGTGCTCCCAGTAAGACCATGCTATTCATCGTGGGATGTGTCATTGTCTGAAGGTATTCAGCATTACTCTTTCCACCAAAGTCTGGAACAAGAAAATTAATGTGTATAAAATGTCATCTGTTATACTTTCTTGAGAGGCAGTGGGTGAGACACCAACACATTCTGCAGAACTTAATGACATCATTTTTATGTAAATAGAGCCTGTTATTAATATTTGTTTTTCCTGCCTCATAGAAGGTCATGAATCTTTGTTTCATGGCTACCCAGAAAAGACAGTTTCTATTTTGGATGCATAGTATCTGTAGAAATGTTTTTCTTAAATAAAGGGCACTTGCCTGCACTTAAGTTAATGGACTTTAATAACCTGTTTAATGTGCTATGGCAAGAGAGAGATTTTTACTAGCTAACATAGAGAAACTGTGTGTTCTCATGTTCACGCATAAGGTAATTTGTTTTATAGGCAGAAAATAGAGTTTACGGTTTGAAACAAACAAGTCACTGCTTTAAACAGTGTAGGAGAAAGTACACTGCTTTAAAAATAATGGCTTGTTTACATGCATTTCCTTGCTGGAAACGAAAGGGTGAAATGAGAGATCCTCCATCATTAGTCTGTTATGTGAAGAAATGAGAAAGTGTATACCCAAACAGTAAAAGAGAATTTCCCATAATGCCGTGTGGACATGATAAATTGTACCATTTTGCTACTTAATGGTGTATTAGATCAATACAACATCTAACTCATAAGCTTCAGTTAGAAATCTCATCTGATGGGGAAGTATTTTTTAGTTTCTCAGGGAAGATTCTCAAAACTTTAGAAAAAATTAGTGTTTGCAAAATACGGCCAAGTTATATCTTCACACATGAAAAATGTTCTATATTTTTGTAGGAGTTTGAAAATCATTTTGAGGACTAAGAGTTTTCCTAAGCAGTGTTAAAACCACATTGAACAGCTGTTAAAGAGTAATAGTCATACCCTTTTCATTTTTTGAGAATTAAACAAAATAAAGTACATAGAACAAAAATTAATAGAATTTCTTCAATAAGTATTAGTTATCATAATACTATTATTATAGTAAATGTTGACCCTAAAATAGCAGATAGTTATCAAAAAGTATCATTTTCTGTTGACTACCATTTACAAAAATGTTCCACTCTTGAAAAGCCCTAGAACCAACAAAGTAAAAGACAGGGAACAATGAGGCAAAAGGAACTTTTGCGGGCCACAGAGACACTTTCCTGATTCCTCCAAGACATTCCCTATAAAGGACTGTACCGTGAGTTTGCTTGATCTACATTCATATCAATTTTGTTAGTTGGTAATTAAAACGAACTGCTATGATAAGCAACCTCAAAACATCAGTAGTGTAAAACAATAAAGATTTATTGTTGGTGTAAAACTTACAGAAGAATCAGGTGGCTCTTCCGGGGGTTGGTTCTACGTAAATAATTTCTTCCATTTTGTAGCCTCCACAATCTCAGAGCAAGAGAGACAGTTTGTGTGATTATTAGGGAGGTTTGTGGCCACGCCTAGAAGTAGCAACACAACCTCTACTCTCATCTTTACACCAGACCCTAGTCCTAAGGTCACCAAGTAACTCTAAGGTGGACTGGAATATGTTGTCTTCCTGGTTTCTTGGGGAAAAGAGCAAGATATGCTTTCTTAATCCTTCAAAGATAATAAAGGTTTAAACTCCCCCATGTGCTCAGTTAATTTCATAGCGTTGCCATTACATGGGCTACAAATAAGGCATCATTTGACACCGTGATGAACGTATCTCAGCATGCACCGTTGAGGTTGGCTCTTAAGCACAGCTGCAAGTTCCAAGTCTTCCATGAAACTTCCCTGTTCATCTCAGAGACCCTATAGTGATCATCTCATGTAAACTGTGATGGTGACAGTTAGCAAATATTTCTTTGTATTCTTTCTTTCTGTGTGTTGTTATCTATAATACTATTATAGTGAATGTTGATCCTAAAATGGCATATAGTTATCAAAAAGTATCACTTTCTGTTTACTACCATTGATAAAAACTCTTAAAAACTCCTAGAACCAACAAAGTAGAGGACAGGAAATCTTCCTATTAGACTATAAGCTTCTTATGTATAATAGTGTTGTATAGTATAGTGTACTGTAGTATCATATAGTCTTGTACTGTGTAACTGTTAAGGACATGCACTCTGGAGTCAGACTGTAAGGGTTTACTTACTAGCTACTTACTTACCTCACATAGTTATTTAACCTCTCCCTACCCCAGTTTACTCATTTAAAAATGAACATAGTAAATAAGGTACCTACCTAACACATTTGTTACGAGGATTGTACATGATACAATATATAAAGCACTGAGAGTATAGTGAGCCCTTGGGAGATGTTAATTATAATTATTAACACAGTCAAGAACTATGACTTTATTTTCTTGAATTCTCTATTGAAGCTGGCATATAAGCCTACCCATAGTAGGTGACAATAAATGTTTCCTAAAGAAATCATGAATATGTTTGATTGAGCAAGTAGGGAGCCTGCTACTTCAATGTAAAGGGAGCTGTAAAGAATCTTTCCCCAGTATATGTTCTCCAGTTCCACACGGATACCCACATTAATTAAGATATAATCATTTTACTCACAATTAGGAATTAATGTTAAAATCCAAATAAGTCTGAAAAGATGACACATTGGCTTAAATTCACGTATATTTTTCCACATAAGTAATACAATGGACTAAGTTTTAGGTGAAACACCTCCTAATACAACATACCTAAAAAGCTGGAAAAAAATTTAAAAATCTAATTTTTTTATGTACAGCTGAGCTTTTGTGAAAGTAGGGGAATTCCTGTAAAGGTCAGAAATTATATTAAAGTACAATTCCACTGAAGTACTGAGTTTACCTTTTCTTTGTGGCTTAGACCTGGGTTCCAAAGGCCCACCCAGGGGATAAAAAATAAAGCCTCAGGACATAGCAGGGTGGAAGGACAGATTGGAGACATACATTGAAAAGCAAGAAAGGAGATTAGCAAAGGAACAAATGCACATCTCATAGAGAGTTAACTGAAATGATTACTTGCCTTACTCCTCACTCTGGGAAGAGCAGGAGAAAGAAAATGTCTGCCTTCAAAATGCCTAACCACAACCCTACCAGTTTACCATGGTAGCCTCCAAAAAAGGCAAGCTTTGGGTTTAAAGTGGCCTCAACTTGATAGTGTCCCAGGTTCTTGACAAAAGAAATGTAAACCCTCCCTGGGAGAATGCATCTCAAACTTCAGCTTCACATTAAAAAAAAAATTTTTCCAAGGAACATAAACATTGAGGTCACAAACAAACAAAATCATCAAATACAAAGGAGTGACACATCATTAGCAAAATCCAAGAGAAACAAAAGGTGAAGAATTTCAGATATTAGAATTATCGGTCTCAGAATATGTAAGTTTTATATCTTCAATATGCTTGAGAACATGAAAGCATACAGAAAATATCACAAAGTTACATAAGATTAAACAGTATAACTTTAAAAAACTAGAAATTAAAATATAGTGATTGAAATTAAAACAACTTTATCAGATTAGACTCAGCTGAAGAGAGAATTTGGGAACTGGAAGATAATGTAATAATAATCAATAAAATTTCACTTAGAAAGATGAAGAGGAAATATGAAAGGGGTATTTAAAGATGAAGAATGCAGTGGGGAAGGTAGAACACACTTCAAATTGGACGTTTAGAATGGGGTGGGCAAACGTTTTCTGTGGAAGATGGTAAATGTTGTGGGGTTAGTGGGCCATAGAATCTCTCCTGAAAATACTCAACTTTCCTTTTGTAGTGCAGAAACAGCCATAGATAACAATGTAAACACATTAGCCTGGCTAAGTCCCAGTAAGTCTTTATTTACAAAAAGTCAGCAGACTAGATTTGGCCCTTGGATTATATAATAGTTTGTTAACTCATAGCCTAGGAAATACAAAATTAGAGCAGAGTAAAATTTGAGAAGAGAGTGGATTATGCCCAATCGATATGGCCTAAAATATAAAACAATTAAATCTCAAAAAAAAAATAGAGAAAGAAAAGATACAATAATGGCTAAGGATTTTCCAGAAATAAGAAAACATAACAATTCTCAGATTCAAGCAGACCAAAAATATCCAAAGCAGGATAAAATAAAAATAAAGTCACATCAAGGTAAATTAGTGTGAAACTACAGGACAAGAATGACAAAGAGAAGCTCTTAAAAGTAGCCAAAAAGTCAGTAAATTTTTTTCTCCAAAACACATGTAGAAACTGGACAAAATTATCCAAAATGACCATATCAGGGCCCTGGAAATTGACCAAAGACATTTATTCATGAAAAATTGGTAGAGCTTTGGGTAAGGACAGTGGGAGTCTGTGACTCCCATTCCTGGGGTCATTGCCACCCCACTACCAGCAGCAGCACAAGAGTGAAGCTGGCTGTGAAAACCAGTAGCTTCACTGTCACAGGGGGCTGATTTGATTTGGAATGAAAGGTAAAAACCCACACTAGGGAGTATCGTCAGTAAAAGTAGCAAACTTGATAGAAATGAATAGGAAAAAAAATCTGCTACTCTGAAGCTGGAGGTTGTGGCCCCATTTGAGTGAGCATTGGACAAATAAGAAATTGGGCAAGGAAATCCTGGAAGAGAGAAAGTTATCGGAGGACTAGATATGCTCCACACATCCATGGCTGGTTGGGAACTGGACACTCACAGGGAAGACCAAGGAAAGTCAAAGTCAAAGCAGAGGTGAAAGTGCCCAGAGTTTGAACATGCTCCCTGACACCCCCCCACACACACACCCACCCACCCACACACACACACACAAAGTGGAAGCCCTATAGCCGAAATGTTTGAATATACTCTCTGCCCAATTGCCAGTTGACCACTGAGCTAACACAATGCAGGGTAAGCCCCTACGAAGCCAGGCTGAAATATAAAAATAAGAATATGAGAACTGAGCAATGACATCAGCAATTATACAAAGCAGAAAAGACAGATTCCATAGATTAATTCCCAGCAAGTTTCTTAAAAAAAAAAAAAAAACCCTCAGGGGGGAAAAAAGCATAGTTGCTGTATTATATTATCTAATATGTCAATTTTCAACAAAATGGTACAAGATATAAAAAGAAACAGGAAGTATACCCTATAACCTGTACTCAGGAAAAAGAGGGGTCAGTTGAAACTAACTGACAGAGTTAGCTTTAGCAAAGGCCTCAACATGGCTATTGTAATTATGTTCAAAGAATTTAAGAAAATAATGTATCAAGAAATAAAGTAACATATGGCTAGTAATGGCACAACAAATAAGAAATCTCAATAGAGAAATTAAAATTACTTTTAAAAGAATCATTTATCTATGTAGAAAATTCCAAAGAAGCAACGATAAAAAAATAATTGAAACTTATAAGCAATTATAGCAAGGTTGCAGGATACAAGGTTAATATATAAAAGTCTATTGTTTTTCTATATGCCAGCAAGAAACAATTGAAACTTGCTGTTAAAAACACAACATCATTTATATTTGCACAAAACACTCAACATTTTAGGTATAACTCTAACAAAATATATGCAGGATCTATATGAGGAAAAATTGGAAACTCTAGGGAAATAAATCAAACATCTAAATAAATAAATAGAGATACCATATTCATGGATAGAAGACTCAATATTGTCAGATGTCAGTTATTCCCAATCTGATCTATAGATACAATGTAATCCCAATCAAAATCCCAGCAAGTTATTTTATGGATACTGACAAACTGATTCTAAAATTTACATAAAAGGCAAAAGACCCAAATGGCCAACATAGTATGGAAGAAGAACAAAGCCAGAGGACTGACACGACCCAACTTCAAGGCTCATAAAGCTACAGTCCTCAAGACAGTGGTGTTGGTGAAGGAATATACAAATATTATAGACCAACAGTATGGAATAAATAGCCCAGAAATGGAGCCATACAAATATAGGCAAATGATCTTTGACAAAGGAACAAAGACAGTTCAATGGAGAAAGAAGAGAACAGCCTTTTCAACATCTGGACGTCCACATACATAAAAATGAATCTAGACACAGACTTCACACCTTTCATAAAAGTTAACTCAAAATAGATCATACATCAAAATGTAAAACCCAAAACTATAAAACTTCTGAGAGATAACATAAGATAAAATCTTTTCATCATTTAAGATACACCACTAAAAGCAAGAAGCATAAAAGAAAAAAACTGATAATCTGGACTTTATTAAAATGAAAACCTTCTGCTCTGTGAAAGACACTATTAAGAGAATGAAAAGACAAGCCATGCACTGGAAGAAATTATTTGCAAAGCACACATCTAGTAAAGGACTCACATCGAAAATATACAAAGAACACTTTAAACTCAATAAAAAAAATTAAAAATGAGCAAAATATCTGAACAGACATCTCACCAAAGAAGATATACAGATGGCAAATATGCATATGAAATGATTCACAACATGTTAATAGGAAATTACAAATTAAAACGTCAATAAGGTACTATTACACACCTATTAGAATATCTAAAATCCAAAACACAAAAACGAATGTTCGCAAGGATGTGGAGAAACAGGAACTCTAGTTCATTGCTGGAGAGAACACAAAATGGTACAGCAACTTTAGAAGACAGTTTGGCAATGCCTTACAAAGTTAAACATAGACTTACCATACAATCCAGAAATAATGCTCCTAGGTATTTACCTAAATGAGTTGAAAACTTATGTCTGCACAAAAACCTGCAAGTGAATGTTTATAGCAGTTTTTTTAATAATTGTCAAAATTTGGAAGGAATCAAGATGTCCTTCAGTAAGTGAATGGATAAACAATGGTAGTACATCCATAATATAAAATATTACTCACCGATAAAATCAAACTGTCAAGCTATGGAAAGACACGGAGGAAATTTAAATGCATATTGATAAGTGAAAGAAGACAGTTTGAAAATGCTGTATACTATATGATTCCAACCATATGATGTCCTGTAAAACGCAAAACTAGGGAGACACTAAAAAGATTAGTGGTTGTCAGGTGGGAGAGAGGAAACCGAGGCAGGGGAGGATAAGAAGGACTAGGTGAAACTGTTCTGTATGTTACTCTAGTGGTGGATACATGACCATATGCATTTGTCAAAACTTATAGAACTGCACAGCATAAAGGATAAACCCTAAGGTAAACTATGGACTTTAGTTAATAATAATAATGCATCAATATTGGTTCATCAATTTTTAATAAGTGGACCATACTAATAAAATGTTAATAATGGAATTGTTTGCAGAAGGACAGGAGATATATGGAAGTCTCTGTACTTTCTGTGTAATTTTTCTGTAAACCTAAAACTTCTCTAAAAAAAAGAAAATGTCTTAAAAACATATAGTCACAGATCTGCCTTATAGGAAATAGTAAAGAAAGCATTTGTCTGAAAAGAAAATGCATCAAACAATAATTTGAATTCAAAGAAAGAAGTGAAAAGCTCCCAAATGGTAAATATGTAGGTAAATATGAGACTGTTTAAAACATTTTTCTCTTAATTTCTGTAAAACTCATAAAATTATATAAAGCAATAATTTCACATTGTATAATTGGGCTTATAGCACATATACATATACTATGTATGACAGTAATAGCACAGAGTAGGGAGAAAATAAAGCTATATTGGAACAAAGTTGTCATATTTTACTGAAATTAAATCAGTAGTAACCTGAAGTGGAGTGTGATAAATTAAAATAACTATTATAATCTCTAGAGTAGGCCCTAAGAAAATAACTCAAAAATACCAACAAACAGAAAATGCAACTTTCAAGTGATGCCATTTACAGCAGCAGAAACAACATAACTAAGAATATATTTCACAGAAGATATGCAATTTGTGGAATATTATAAAATACAATAAAAACACATTATTTAATACCTAAATATAAGTGGGAGAAAAATACCATGTTAATGGATTGGAAAACTTAATAGTGTGAATTTATTTGCAGATTTAATGAAATATCAATGAAAATTTTGAGTTTTTATTTTGCATGGCAGAATAAAAACTCCAGATATATTTAAAATTTGTATGTAAGAGCAAAGGACTAAAAATACTCAAGACCCTCCTAAATGAGACCCATTGCCCAGCCAGGCATCATGATTTATAATAAAATTCAGATCTGCGTAGTGTCTAATGGCACGGTCTCCATGGGTAGATTGTCTGAGTTTCTAATCTTGCCCAGGTACCTACAATCCATTTCTGAATTACTTTCATCATCCACATAACAACAGTGCTCACTACACAAGGTAGTGATGAGGCATAAATGAGTTAACGTGTGAAATGTGCTTGGAACAGTGGCTGGCATATCATAAATGTCAATGTGTATTAGCTATTTTTATTATTATTTAGCTCTAAGCATTAAGACACCAAAGCATTAAGGAGTAGACAAATAGATAAACAAATCACATTAGGGAATCCAAAAAAGACTCACACAAAAATGGAAACTAATAACTGACAAAGCTGACGTCTCAGCTCTGTGGGAAAGGATAATGGTGTGGGATGATTGATCAATTGATTATCCATGTGGAAAAAAATGAAGATCCTTTCCTCCCACCACAAACAAACCAAATGTTCATCAACCATAGAATGTAATATGTTCATTCATTACGGTATATTTATGCCAAAGACTACCGTACAAAGTAAAAAAAATGAATGAACTACAGTATGTCAGATACATACATATATGAATCTCAAAAAACTTAATGCTGAGCCTCAAAGCAAGTCACAGAAGAATAAACTTCCTGTTATTTGATGACATTTGTATAAAGTTTTTAAAAAAGCAAAGCCAAACAATATATTATTCAGAGATATATACACATTTGTAAAATTATGAAGAAAAAGAAGAAAATCATTACAACTATACCCAGGGAAGCTGTCACCTCAGGGCCCAAGGAGCATGTGACCAACGGGAGGCACTTAGAGCAGTGGTCCCCAGCTTTTTGGACACCAGGGACTGGTTTCTTGGAAGACAATTTTTCCATGGGGGTGAGGGTGGGGCGGAGCTTAGGTGGTGATGCAAGCAATTGGGAGCGGCTATAAATACAGATGAAGCTTCGCTCACTCCTGCCCCCCCCCGCCCTGCCTAAGTTTCAGGGAAGATAATTTTTCCATGGACGGGGGGGTGGGCAGTGAAGTTCTATAGCCCAGTCCCTAATAGGCACAGACTGGTACCAGCCCATGACCCAGGGATTGGGGACCACAGACTCAGAGGATTTCAAAGACTGGAGGAGGTAGTATATTCTTTCTAAAGCTTGGCAATGGGTACATGATATCCTTTCTATTGTTTTTATCTTTACAGTTCCACATATAGCCTTTTCATGTTTGCTGTATTTCAACAATTTTTAAAAATCATCAGAGGAGTATCCCCCAAAATCCAAATGATTATTATTTGTGATAGACCAATAGGTTTCTGCCTCCATAAATGTTATGTTTGATATTTTAAAATTTATACGTGTAAAATAGACTTCTTGCTTTAACCTAAAAAAAATACTCTAAGTTATAAATATCCCCTGATTATCCTTTCCGAAAAGCAGATTTTCAGTGGGATAGAATCTGGGGTCTGCTGAGGACAGAACAGAGATGTCCAGGAAGCAGAAAGAAGTAAAAGGAGCCAGGGGCTGTGAAATTGACATTAAAGTATAATGGAAAATAAACTTAAATGTCTCTGTTTTCCTAGCTGCCCATAAGTGGATAGATTTTTTCTATTTTTTTTTTTAAGGAGGAAAAGAATGTGATCATCTGAATAATCTGACCTTAGATTTGGAGATATAAGATATCTCAAAAAGAAAACTGAAGGGCCTCATGTGGTTTTGTAAATTAGAAATGTCTCAAAAAGGGGCAGGGGACACCAAACCTCTCTTTAACACAGACGCTGGTCTGGTTCTTTACATGAATATCTACATTGCCTTGTTTGTGGATGGGGTTTCCACACATCACGCCGTAAATTCTTCCTCTCATCTGCTCTAAAGAGTATTCAGGGACTGGCACGAGCTTCTGTTCTCTCATAAAAACAAGTGCAGGGTGCTCAGCGGATCTTTATTTACTCACTTAGAAAACATGGAACACTCTCTCTAGTTCAGGAGCTTCTGTAATATAATTCTGGGCAAATTTTGGAAAAGCCAAAGGATTTGCTAGTGAGGATTCTAAAGCAATGGCAGGAAATCTCTCATTTTGGGGAGGATTTACTACATCTCCCAACAAAGAGGGGTTCCCCAAGAAAAATGTAAGTCCAGGGCCAGAGAAACAAGGAGCCAGGAGATGAGGTCTGAAAAAGTATTTTTCAGAGTCTTTATGAAGCCATTTGATCTCTGTCCTTGCCCGTGACCTGTAGGGGGGTAATTTGCATTTGTCTTTGTTAAAATGGGGATACACGGGCTTTGTAGCAGAGTAACTCTGGCCACCTTCTTAAATCTACCTTGTGAAAACAGAGCGAGCATCTTGGCATTGCCCAGGCTACAGAAAGTCGGAGAGAGGGAAGGTGGACCGTTGTCTAGCTAGTTTCACAAGGAGAAGGTTGAATACCAACTACTTGAAAATATGAATTGGAACAATTTTTTATTGCTATAAAATGACCATTTTAAAATGCCCAGTTCCATGGCATTATGAATATTCACATTGTTGTGCAACCATCGCCACCATCCATCCTCAGGACTTTTTCATTTTCCTCAACTGAAACTCTGTATCCTTTAAACACTAACTCCCCCTCCTCCTTCCCCAGCCCCTGGCAACCACCCTTCTACTTTCTGTCTCTATGAAATTGACTACACTGGGAACCTCACATACATGGCATCATACAGTATCTCTCCTTTGGTGACTGGCTTATTTCACTTAGCATAATGTCCTCAGAGTTCATCTATATTGTAACACATGTCAGAATTTCCTTCACTTTTAAGGCTGAAGAATAATCCATTGTACGTGTGTACCACATTCTGTGTATCTGTCCATGGACATTTGGTTGTTTCTACTTTTTGGATATTGCTAATAATACTACTGTGAATGGAGGTGTACAGATATCTTTTTGAATCCCTGCTTTCATTTCCTTTGGGTCTGTATCAAGAAATGGAATTGCTGGATTTTATCGAAAATCTAAGTTTAATTCTTTGAGGAACCACCATGCCATTTTCCACAGCGACTGTCCCTTTTGCATTCCCACCAACAGTGCCCAATGGCTCCAGTTTTTCCACATCCTCGCCAACACTTATTATTTTCTATTGTTTTTGTCGTTTGGTTTTCTTCATAATATCCATCCTAATGAGCGTGAAGTGGTATCTCACTGTGGTTCTGAATTACATTTCACAAACGCTTAGTGATGTTGAGCATTTTTTCATGGGCTTATTGGCCTTGAGTAATTTTTAAAATTGCACTATCTCATATTCGAGGAAAAGAGCCACTTCTTAATATCACTATTTTTTCAGTGTGTCTGATTTCCTTATCACTTATCTGTAAACTTTATGTGGTTTGAATAAAGAGAAAAGGGAAATGAAATCTTAAAACACATTTTAAAACATTTGCGTTGACTTTGTTGATGATCACGTGATTTGCAGAATGTTTAATGAATGCACTTTCTCCTACTCAGCCTCCATCAAAAGTTAATTAGACATGTAGAATTTCCCCAGAAGCTTAGCACATTCTTAGTTTATTCAATTTTGCTCATTCATATCATGATTTCTCATCCTCCCACCCCCCTGCCATTAAATGAGAGCCCTTTGAAGCTTATGGAAACTAGAAAGATTTCTGTAGGTGGCTTAGAAAAAGCAGCAGGTGTATGTTGAACTAAATGTCATTCCACATTTCCACAAAGTGCCTGGAATTTTTGAAATAACCTCTTCTTTTTTCCTTTTTAAGATTTGGCTTTTAGTAACCTGGAAAATTCAATATGTCGGATGCTTTATAATAAATTTGACGTTATACAAATGAAATGCCCTTACCCTTCTAAGTTATGGTAAAAGAATTAATAAGCTCATCCAATTGCCAAATCCTCACTGTGGTGTTGCTTTAAGTTGTCAGGAGTTTGATCTGTTGTTTTCCTCCTCAGAACTATATAGTTTAGGATCCTTTAAAAAGGGGAGGAGGGGATTTGGCCAGCATTGCTTCGTTTGCATTTTAAAGCAAGTAAAAGGTCATGCCCATTAGAGTCACAGTATTTAAAACCACATGAATAAATCTGAATACACTATTATTATAATACTAATAATTAATAAGAATAACAATGTTTTGGGATTGCTACACTTTAAGTTATACTTTCAATAATACCACCAGAGACCACCCTAATAAGAAATAGTTTATTTTTACTTCAGGATTCTACTCTCAAATATAAAATTTTAACTTGTTCTTAGAGCCAAGATAATTCTTAAAATGGCACATGGAAAACTGTGACTATGAAATCCAGCCTCCATCACAACCTGGCTGTCTAACACATTTTTGTACAACTTTTGAAACTGCTTCTAAATCTACTGTCGGTTCAGATAAGTTGTTCAGCCTTCCTATGTCAGCGAGTGTTTTGCAATAAAAAAAACCCAGAAAGTTCCGCTTGGCACTGGCAATTTTATAACATAATGAAGCATGTCCTCAATAATTTTAAGATTCTTTTACAATATAGAAGCACAGATGGGTGACATCATGGTATAAGGCAACTTTTATTGAAATCATAAAAAATGCTTTTTAAAGGGTTCTTGGAAATTAGAGTTGTTAAATCAAGAAATCTTTCTGTAGCATTTAACTAGGAAATTGAAGAATCTGAACTTACAAGCCTTTGTCTTGAATCTAGGAAGCATGAAAAATTTTACAAGATAAGTGCAGACTACAAATTCAGGTAATCCAAAGCATTCAAACCATGGCTTCCTACATATGGCAACCCATTAAATTAATTGTCAGTATAAAATGGCAAAGCACGATCTAATCCAGGTAGCTGAAGAGGTGGACATTACCCCGTCCCCTCTATGTTTTGCAATTAATTAGGTTAGAATCAATATTGGCTGTTCTTGGAGACCATATGGCACTTACCTCAATGTGATGTGATGTCCAAATAGCATGGAGATAAATTTGAGAAATTGTTCACATCTAGGGTTGGATCTAGATCACAGAGTTCACCCATCACAGAGTGAGGCTGTGAATCTATACAGCAGGTATTAGTCAAGGAGACAGGAACAAGAATGATGTTATCCTTCACAAATGGTTTTAATTGGCTACTACTGAACACAGGTCGACGAACTACAGGCGAATCTGTCCAGGCCCCTGTTTTTTATAAAGTTTGGAACACAGCTTTGGTTACATCTTGTCCATGGCGGTTTTCACTCTCCGATGGTAAAGTCAAATAGTTGAACAGAGATCATACAGTTCCCAAAGCTGAAAATACCTGCTGTTTGGCCCTTTACCAAAAACGTTTGCTAATCCCTGAGTTCTAACCCCTGCTATACAACCTTCTGCTAGGATACTAACCCAATCTTCAGGCAGGACGAAGTAGAAAAACTAGTATCAAGCCAGGACAAAGTAAGACATTGGTGCTTTATCACCATTAAAATTATTACCTTTAATTCATGTGTTACGGTTGTCAAAGCATTTTCATATTCATTATCTCACTTGACTGTTGGCAACAATCCTGTGATATAGTCTGGGTGGATGTGACGATACCTTTTTCAAGGTGATTTGGCCCTGAGAGGTGAAGTGATTTCTCTGTGGTTACATAACAAGCTTTTTTTATTCCGTTTTCTGGCCAGGGTGAGCCTAAAGTCAGACAAATCCTACCAAGTTATTTTTCTTGACACTTGGTCAGAAAGCAAGATTGAGGGGCAGGTGAAGAGGGAAGATCGCAAAGCTGGGAACCGTGTGTGCTCAGGAACCGAACTTCTCGGGGGAACATGCCGCCACTCTGGTCCCTCCCTGACCTTTTCCGGGGCTGGCTGGGGGCACCCAGGTTGCTTCTCGGCTCCACCCTCCAGACTGCTGCTTCCCCATCTGCGGCTCTATGCAGGATGTCGCTCCTGCAGGTGGGAGCTGCTGGGTCCCCATGACACTTAACTCGTGCGTGCAGCCTATGTGGGGACTCTTGCAACCACAGAGCATGTTGGGGTCTGGCACGCAGCATCCACGGTGGCAGAGCCACTCGTCCCAGGTCACCACTGTGACTAAACAGCCCCTGAATGCTCACGCTCAGTGTGCGATGTGGATCGCAACCCGACTTTTTGATTTATAGAGAGGAGGGCTGACCCTGGGACTAGACTGACAGAGTTCAGTTCCTGCTCTGGTACTTATTATCTGTGAGACCTGGGATGATTTTCTAGGTCTCTGAGTGCTTCAGTTTACTCATCTGTAAAATGGGGATGATAATAATATCTACCTCTTAGGTTGCTATGGAGGATAAATGACCTATGACAATGTTAGGCATAAAGTAAATGCACAGTAAGTGTTAGTAATTGTTATCAATGGCCATTACTGTCTCAAGGAGAGCCAGGGCCCTGCCACAGCCTGTGACATTTTCATCCGGGGAGGCATCTTTATCGTGTGGGTACCTGATGCCTTTACACCCTCAGTTGGATGTGCACCATCACATACATCTTCTCACATCCTATAGGTTGGAAAGAAAATAGAACTCAGGAAAACCCACTCAGACCTGCCACACCAAGGTGCCAGTTCCAAGGGACGACACCGATCACTCCAGCTTTTGAAGCGAGTGTGGCTGCCTGGAAAGGTGGCCGGGGCCAACTGAAATCACCAGCTCATGGAGAAAACCCCACAGAACTCTCATCACATGGGGTTTCTCTTACGAACTATGAAGAATTGAGGGAGGGCATTCCCTTATAGGTGATCTCAATTTCCATGTTCCAAACAGCAAGGAAAAGTGTGTCTAAAGCCCATAGGAGGGATTTAGGTTAGCTTTAAGAAAGAACTAGTAAGCGCAGAGATTTTATGTGCTGCCAAAAAAGTCAGTTTATGCCTTTGGGGATTTGGAAAACAGACTCAGAGAAATATGAGGCAGCTTGGACACGGGCTTTATTGAACCAGGAGAGCACAGGAGATCTCAGAGCCAGACCCAGCTATGGACTGAGGGACCAGTTTTAGGTGTGTAGGCACCCGTACCAATTCCTGGCAGGAAAGTAGAAGCTGCTGATTAACAGGTAGACTTGCTCATAGACTGGGATGGAGCCCAGGGGAGGGCCAGCTAAGCACAGGGTAAGTGCAGCCTGCGGCCTTGAGCCAGCCCCTGGCAGCAGAGCCCCGGCAGCCCCCTCCTCCTCCAGGGCAGCCAAAGTTCATCCCTGGGCCAGGGCTGCTTGGGCAGTTACAAAAGCAGAATCCAGAGCTATAGCAAAGGCTCAGAGGCCAGGAAGAGCGCTCATGAGAAGAGCTAGCTATTATTTACTGAAGCGCCATGCTGTAGACATCATAATGTCGGCTCTCTTCGGTGAGGAATGACGTCAGTAGAAAGGATTTCCAGGCAGGTGTTGGGGGCTAGAGGCATCCACTTGGGAATCTAAATAGAGATCTAGGTGGGAAGGGCAATGAATATTTCAATAGTGATCACAGTGACAGTGGTCCAGTGAGATGTTCTAATATTGAAAAAGTGGTGGTGGCTGGATTTGGAAAAGACTGGGGAAGTACTCGGACTTTTAGAGTTGGAAGAAAACTTCTGGTCCCACCCTTTCTGAACAGGTCTAAGGATGATCAGGCCAATTCCAGAGGTACGGACAGTGAGACTTGGGGACTCGGGGAGAAATGGCGGGCTGAGGCTGTCACCAGCACATGTGGGAGGCTTGTTGCAAAGTCTTAAGGAAAAGGCAAAAGTCAAGGTCCAGGGTGTTGAATGATGCTGGGATTAGGCCACTGTGGGCAGGTATTAACCAAGAAGAGAAAACACGCAGGAATAAACCCCAAGAATTCCAAGCAAACCTGAGTCTCACCCTGGTAGTCAACCCGATCGGCCGGAGAAGTGAGAAGTGTTAGGATCGGGAGTAGATAGGCAAGTGGCCTGTTGATCACAGGAGAGGAATTGTCTTTTGTAGATTAAAGCAGCCTTCTTGGAATAAGCGCATAGGTGTGTACTGGTGTGTGCCCAGAGTGAGGCAGGGTTTGTTCTGTGGGAACTGGTCTTGACCTGGAGGTCACTCACAATTCGAAGGCGATCTTTGTGATCCAGTGACAACTTCCTTATCTTTGGAATCAAATTAGTGATAAAATAACATAGACTCTCAAACTCTCCTCTTTCCCTTTTTGCTTTGGTGCTAGGAAGCTCAGAGCCAAGTTTCTTTTCCTCTAGTCTCTATTATTGTTCTTTTCTTATTTCCACATCACACAGATTTTATCTTAGTGTAGTATATTTTGCAGATCCTTTATTAGAAAAGAAGGAAGGATAGAAAAAAATAATAATAAAACCTCTCTTCTTTATTTCCATCTTCCATTTTTGTAAGGGTTTTGTTGGGCAGGTTGGAGACTGCACGGCCGAGCAAATGCTTCTGTGTCCACTGTCTGTTCATTTCTTGGTTTAAAATAAAAATATAGCACACCCTGTTGATCCTAACCCCTGTGTCTAGCTTTTATGATGGCCTGAAGGTTGGATATATACTAAGTGACAAAGCATCCCAGGAAACTTCCAGGGAGTAGAGAGGAAAAATAATGAACCATGTAGTGCTCTTCAGTGTGCTTTAAAGTATCGACCTTGTGAATGAACCAGCCCTATTTAAACAGATGCATGAGTTTTGGGGCAGACACAAGAAATCTGTTTCTTGAATGACAAGATACGTTCATCCCAAGTAGCCCAGATCAAGCCAAGCATGGTCCCTGAAACTCTAATTAGGTGACAAGTGAAATGAGCTTGGTGTTCTCAGATGGATTCCCCAGGCCCACATTAAGGGGGGGCACAACCTGTTTGTGGCAGGTGGTCCCTACAACACGAGCGAGCAGCCCTGCATGCAACCGCGTCCCTAAGGTGCAGCAGTACCCGGGAAGGTAGCCAGGGAAAGCTGGATCCGGAGCCCGCGTGGGCACGGGGAGGGGAGATGGCCTCCAGTGGCTCAGACAAGCAGTGGTTCCCAGGGCCCTCTGAGCGTGAGAATCACGTGAGAACTGCTTTTGTAAATTTCTAGAGTGTTCCCAGAAATTCGAACTCACTGGGCCCAAAGTGGATCCCAGAAATGTTCGTTTTTAGAGGCTCTCCAGGTGATTCTAGAGTCTCTCATTTGCATACATATGTATACACAGATGCTTCTCAACTTACAATGGGATTAGGTCCTGATAAAGCCACCATCAATTGAAAACATCATAAATCAAAAATGTATTGGATGCGCCTACCCTACCGACCATCATAGCTCAGCCTAGCCTACCTTAGACGTGCTCAGGACACCTGCATTAGCCCACAGCCGGCTGTTTACCCTTGCGATGGCGCGTCACCGCGCGGTGGCTGGCGGCCCTGTCCGGGATCATGAGGGACCATTGCACCACGTATCACTACCCCAGGAAAAGATCAAAATTCAAAGTATGGCTTCTCCTGAATGCATATGCTTCCTGCACCATCTTAAAGGCAAAATTCGTAAGTCGAGTCATCGTAATAAGTCGGGGTCGTCTGCGCACTAAGGGGACGTGTAGGCGCGTGTGACCCGTGGGTGGTGGGGTGGGGTGCGGGAAGCCCCGCCACAGACGCGTCCGTGCAGAACCAGAGCAGCGTCTGTGTTAAAGACAGGTTTGGTGTCCCCTGCCCCTTTCTGAGACATTTCTAATTTACAAAACCACCTGAGGTCCTTCAGTTTTCTTTTTGAGATATCTTGCATCTGCAAATCTAAGATCGGATTATTCAAATGATTACATTCTTTTTCCTCCTTAAAAAAAAAAACAAAAACAGAAAAAAATTTATCCACTTACGGGCAGCTAGGAAAACAGAGACATTTAAGTTTATTTTCCATTATATTTTCATGTCAGTTTCACAGCCCCCGGCTCCTTTTACTTCTTTCCGCTTCCTGGACATCTCTGTTCTGTCCTCAGCAGACCCCAAATTCTATCCCACTGAAAATCTGCTTTCTGGAAAGGATCATCAGGGGATATTTATAACTTAGAGTATTTTTTTTAGGTTAAAGCAAGAAGTCTGTTTTACACTTATAAATTTTAAAATATCAAACGTAACATTTATGGAGACAGAAACCTATTGATATACCACAAATAATCATATATACACATATAAATATATACATCTACACATATGTATATTATATATCATAATGGTACTTTCTCTCTAATAGGATATATATACGTGTGTGTGTGTGTGTTTATATATATCTCCTGTTCTGTTCCTCTGGGGAACCCTAACTAATACAGTCCCCAACTCCACAAGTGACCCGTTCCATAATCACTTTGACTTTTTCGCTTCTCCTTTACGAAATTAGTCTAATTATACTGTCTCTTGCAGAAAGGAAAGCGTGCCGTAAATGACACATTCCTCTAAAATGCTTCTATCCACACTGCATGGGTAAACCGCCTGTTTTAGATGGTGTCAGGAAGCTGTCACACTTCTTTCCTGGCACTGATCCTTCCAGCCGGCTTTCCAACCCTGAGTCCAGTGGATTGAAGTACCAAAGCCCTCGGGATTCATGTGATTTTCATTCCCCAGGGTCCAAGCTAAGTCACTGCCGGTCATTGTTCTGCGGCGTGAGCCTAGCATGTGAGCCCGGCCTTTGGCGTGGTCACTTGGCTGGTGGGTGACCATCCCTGACCGCCAGCACCTACATCTTCACACAACTCTGATACTCTCCGTTTGACCGTCTCTGAGTAGCCAAAGTTAGTTTCTTTGTGAAATCAGTTCTTCAACTGAAAGCCAATCGCTAGTATGTTGAAGAAATGAAGACACCTGAAGTCAGAGAAAACAGTGGTTCTCAGGCAGACATAAAAGATAATTTGGATAAATTAACACGTGGATTGTCTTATTTGGACAGAATTATTAAGAGTTAAGGGATCACTTAAATGTCGTAGTTCTGCTGTACTTTATTTAAAGGGGTGGATTTTAGGATGTGGCGGTATTTGCAAATGTAGAGGTTCATTACATTCCCAGGACACTTTTCTCGTAATATTAAGGATTTACTCTCACATTTTTTCCTCCCAGTTTCATAGATCTGAGATCATCAGTGTGATCCTACTGTGGACTCTCTGCTCCGAGTCAGGATTTGATCTTGTAACTGACATGTTTTTATAAGACCTGTTATGAATCATTAAAACTGTGAATTTCTGGAAGGACAGGGTAAGGAAATTCATATTTATTGAGTGCTGCCATGTGCCCGACAAGGCGCAGATTTGTCATCTCGGTTGATCTATGTGTAAGAGCAACCCTGAGGCAAAAATGACTCTCCCGATTTTATTAACGAAAAGCCAGAGAAGGTAACTTGCCCGGGGTTGGGTCCACATTTAGAATTTAGAGGGAACTGCGGTGCCAGTTGAGTCCAAAATTGATACTATTTCCAGCACATAACTCTGCGTCTAATAACGTGCTAAGTAGTTGCACATTTATCAACCGTAAATGGGGACTCGTGCGGTATTTACACTGGGAGTGTGGTTATATGACCACATCTTCCCAGAACCTTTTTTATAGTTCATCGAGAGTTTGTGTGGACTCTCCCCAAGGGAACACAGGATAATTGAGGTTGAAAACAGTTAACCCCAAGTCATAAAAATCACTGACATGGGAAACTAAGAGGGAAAATGGCTACCCTTAGTGGGGAAGAGGTTGTGTGCTTCTGGTGCCGGCTGTGTGTTCAGTTGGTAGAAGGAATGTTTCCAGCCTAGAAAAATGTGACCCCTTGAACACACTTGATTTTTACATCATTGCTATTGTTTTTTCATGAAGCACGGTAATTACAAGGATTTGTTTGAATGAACTCCAAGCCCTTTAAAAGGTGAAATAATTTATATTTCTTCCGCAAACACACACACACTCTCTCTTCTCCGACCTCCCCCCATAAACACACACACACACACACACACACACACTCCAACAGGCATGCCTGCACACACCATACACGTACACACACATCCTCACCACATCATACAGACACACAACTGCTCTCTGTATCAATTAGTAGGTACCCTCTAGCAGCCCAAATTAGGTATGGAAGTTAGATTCTACTGTTTTCTGGGGTTTTTTTTTTTTCCCTCATGGTGCTATGCATGTCCTGTAAACAACAGGAGAAGCAATTATAGAGGTGGGCATTCGTTACACGGTTCAGCTCTTGGAATACAGTATAGGAATGTGCTAAGGCAAGGAAATGCTTGCTTAAACTAATGCCTGGAAACTGAACGTGGCACGCACTTCATAATAATACAAACCACACATCTGGCTCACTTTTATGCATTGTACCTGAGAGGGTGGGGTAATATTTACATTGTTTTTCCATTCCTAGGCTGTCCAGGGTCTAGTCTGTGCATGCAAGGGAGTTCCTCGTGTGTGTGTGTGTGTGTGTGTGTGTGTGTGTGTGTGTGTTACATTCCCTATTCCGGCATCTGCTATTCACTCTGAGTTGGAGCATTTACCATTGCAAAACTGTCACTGGCGTCTTTGAACCGCGCATTTACATTCCACGGGTCCAGTGAATGGGCTCCCGGGCTGCGTGATGCCTTGTGTTTAAAAGAAACCTAAGTGGCAGCCCCGCACTCTGCATCTGGCTGCACGTCATACTGGAACTGTGTCAGTTGAAAAGTGAAGCTCAAAGAATTTTTTAGAATCTGCTGCCTCAGCAGGTGACATTCTGGGGTTGGTTCTTTTTGTTGTTGTTGTGTTTTTTTTTTTTTTAATTCAGCTGTTTTAAAAATGTCCAAACCTTCTCGCTTGGCTAGACCTTTCTTCTCCAGTGCAGCTTCTAAGCTGCCATCAGCTAGGAGGGATGATTTGAACAGCAAACAGAAAAAAATCAGCTTAGGTGAAAAGATTTTAAGAACTGAAAGTGAAGGAAATTTGGCCAGACAGCAGCAGGTGCAAACGGCAGCAACTCCTGCTCAGCGGAAGGCTGGGACGCACAAAGGTAATGTTTCAAATCTGTTGCTTTTCTCAGCTTATGCTTAGAAACTTCCTTCTTAATAAGACTGCCCGGTAACTTACATGAATGAGACTTTTAGGGTTTCAAAACTTATCTGTTTGCGTGAATGCAACATTTTCTAAAATCCTGGGGTACGCTGCTAAAATAACCAACATGTAGCAAGATGGAGATAATAGAACTTTCTGTCCTTAATGAAGGAATGATCTAAGAAACACTGATTGTTTTCCCTTCTCTTCCAGAATGAAAGATTTTATTCTTGGTTGTGTTTTACAGGCTTTCATAATCCAATCATATTCACGCAAAGTTTCTTACTGCTTGTCTGTATGAAAAGAAACAAAAAAAAAAAAAAAGAAGGGAAATATTCAAAAACCATGTCATTAACTAGCAACAGAATTATTCCATGCTTAACTGTTGCAGTCTTTTTAAGAAAATGAATTGTATCTGAAATGCTAACTCAAGGATAAGGTTCCTTGCCAAGCATGACAGAAACATCTCTGCTAGCGTTGTTACGTGGAACGTTTAAATAAGGCGTTTCAGGTGAGTGTTAGAACGTTTCACTTTGCAAGAATATTTTTTTTAAAAAAAAACAACTTTATTGAAGTATAATTTACATACCATGCAATTAATCCATTTTAAGCATACAATTAAATGATTATTAGTAAATTTACCACATTGTACAGCTATTCACACAAATCAGTTTAAGAACATTTCCTCAATAGGGGGAAGGAAATGTTCTAAAAGCAAGAATATTTTTGAATATATGACTTAGAATTGAGAAAGGTAGTAACGAAATAAAGCTATCTGTTATTTCAGTGTATATAATCACAGAGGGCGATGAAATCACAGCTAAAAATATAATAGTAATTTTCTCTGTTGTATCAAGAACTACATATTAAATCACTAAGCAACATTTATAACACTTATTTTAATACAGTTTGGGCTCTCTACTGAAAATGTAATATTTGGCCCCATGATTTTATAGTAAAATAAAAAAATTGTTTTAATATTCTCAGTCTTATAACTGGAAGTTTTTATTTTATAAATAAAAAGTAAGTTCTAGACAAAAATAAGTTCATTTTATAATTTTAATTCTGACCTCTTATCTTTTAAACACTATGCAAATGAATATGCAGTGATACATTTTTGTGCCATGTACTATTTCAAAGGTACAAATATCTGTCTGGAAAAATTTAATGTTTTCTTTAGCTTTATTAGTATGGTTTTATCCACTATGATCAGTGAAGTGTTTGTACAAAAACTAGGACCAAAACACTTTATAATAGGCACATACCATGAATACCGAAAGACTTTGAAAGTTTTGATAGAAGTTGCTGAGTATTAATAGAATGAATTTTGGCTGCATAAAAGAAAAACTTTCTTCCATGTTATAAAAAGTGTGTAAAAGTCTAAAAATGCTTATAAAAAAGAATGTCAAGCATTTCAACATAAAGAGCGTCTAAACATTTATATGGTATATACCTACGTCTGTATAAGATAGGCAGTGGGAGGGATTTTTTAAACAATCCAAGGCTAGGTGCCTGTTCCAAAGATTATTCAAAATGCTGACCTTCCTTTGGCAACCTATGAGAACATATTTGAATAGACTCAGTGGGTGAAAATAATCTTCTTTGGTGACGGATTTGGTTTGGGATTAGTTAAAAGTCATTTATACCCAAGAATGATTATCAAGGTGCAAGATCAATATAGATCAGGCACATTCTGTAAAAAATAAACTAGGGGCAAATTGTAAAGTAATAAGTTGGCGTTTCCTTTGTATTTGTCTAAGAAGAAGAGGAAAGTCCCACCGTAAGGATTTTCAAATTGACAACAGGACTGAATTATTTTGAACGACATCATCAGAATGTATATTTTTTTAATTCTTTGATGAGCATTCTTTTTTCATAGCAGCACGTAGTCTTGTATGCTACCAGTAGAAACCTTTTAATTGTTGGAGAACAGGACTAAGACTTTCTTTATAGGGTAGTTATGTTGTGCTAGGCTTTGACTTAAAGTTGTTGTCATAAAATCAAGAAATCCAAGTACAGTCACACCATGTGAAGTCTGTGTTGCATCGGTGCATGTTTTTGATCTTAGTGATAGTTCTTCAGAATGTTTATTCCCTTTGGTCCACAAGATTTAGCTTAATCCTCCTTATGTAGGTTATCACGTGTCTGATTCTTTTATTTTCCCCTTGTTAATTTGTTAAGTAAAATAAGTTCATGTTGGTACATTTTAACTCTTTTTTTAAACATGTCTGTCATTCAGTGTATTTCTTAAGTTAATGTAATGACCCTTTCTTTCACCTCTTTTCCACACTCCCCTCTCCACCTCTTAAATTTTATCTTCTATACTTTTATTTTGATATTAAAGTATTGATAACAGTTATGTTGAGTTATCACAATAAAGTCTTCCATGGTTTATCTCTAGGCTAATTTTAAAAATTGAAAAATCAGGCTGTGGCTCATGCCTGTAAACCTAGCACTTTGGGAGGCTGAGGTGGGAGGATCACTTAAGGTCAGAAGTTTGAGGCCAGCCTAAGCAAGAGCGAGCCTGAGCACCCCGTTTCTACTGAAAATAGAAAAATTAGCCGGGCATGGTGGCACACACCTGTGGTCCCAGCTACTCAGGAGGCTGAGGCAGGAGGATCACTCGAGGCCAGGAGTTTGAGGTTGCGGTGAGCTGTGATGATGCCTCTGCACTCTAACCTGGGCAAACAGAGTGAGACAAAGAAAGAAAGAAAAAGAGAGAGAGAGAGAGAGAGAGAAGAAAAGAAAGAAAAAGAAAAATCAATAAATAGTGTGTAACTTATATAACCTCATAAATATTTTTATTGCTAAGCCAAAAAATGTGCTAAATCATTTTCTCTTACAGTTTTAAAGTCTTTCATTTTTTTCTCTCATCATTTCTAATTCTCCCACAGACAATATGGGTATGATCATATTCACAGAACCTTTATTTTCCAGATACTTTTTTCTGCATCCCTCAATTTTTCTGCCTATACTCTTTCTGCCTGATTTCCAGAACACCTGCACAGGAATCTCTTACTTTACTTTCTTGATTATGCAGAAGCACGTTTCCAAGAAACTTCCTAAGAAAAGCTAAAAGGGAGGGAAACTTTCTGAGTTTTTGCACGTCCAAAAGATGTCTTTATTCTCTTTTCACATTTCAAAGATAGTTTGGACAGGCATAGATTTCTAGACTGAAAATAATTTGTTCCTCATATATTATTTTAAAGGCCTTTCTCCATCGTCTTTTGGGATCTGGAAATGATGAGAAGTCCCGTGTTGTTCATAGATTCACATTTTCGTTTGTAGGTAGGTTTTTCTCTCTCTCTCTCTCTCAAAGCTTTTAAGGATCTCCTCTTTATCTTGACATTCTGAAATTTCACTGGAGTGTTTAAAAGTGTGGGTTTTTTCCCATTCATTTTGACTCGATGGGCCTTTCAATTCGAAGAATAGTGGCCTTCGGTTCTGGGTATTCTTTTTTTATTAGTTCTTTGATAATTTCTTCCTCTGCATTTGCTCTAATTTTCTCTTTGTGGACCTCCTGTGAGTCAGCTGTTGAATCTACTATATCAATTTTCTCATACTTAATATTTCCCTTATGTTTTTTAGTCTTTCTAAATTTTCTAGGCCATTTTCTTGACCTTATGTTCCAACTCTTCCACTAATTTTGGTCATCATCCATATTTTTAATTTCCAGGAAGCTTTTCTTATAAATCAGAATAAGCAGTTATTCTAAGGTAGTTATTGTCGCTTGTCCCTGCCAAATGGTACCGTACACCCGTGTTTCATGACAAGAGTGACTACATCACCGTGATGTTAGGTGCCTTTAGTTCTGAACCAGTGGGCCAGGTTGGGCCCTGGAACAGAAGAGCAATAATCCTCGGGACAATGATCCTCAGGACAAAAACACTAACAGTTACCATTCACCACTTAAGAACTTTCTTCATGATGAAAACCCACCAAGTGAAAGATGAATTTTGAAGTGTGTGTTGATACCTGTCAACAATTTTATTTAAGATGAAGATTTGAATCAACATCTGAGAATGTGACATTTCTTCCTAAGTTTTCTGTATTCCCCTGATTTCTGTTTAGATATGTACCCCAAATTGTTTTGTCCTGATTTTATTTATTTATTTATGTTTACTCCTTAACTGTTCTAAATAAGGAAAAACATTCTTTAGAAGTGGACATAAATACTGACTGCAAAGCTTGGTTTGAAAAAATAGCTTCCCTCTCTTATGTATTTCCAGTGATAATGAGGATGATGATGATAATATCTAACCTCTATTGGGCTCTTCCCATATCCCCAGCGCTGTTTTATACATATTATAAATACATTGTCTCCTGTAGTCCTCACAACAATCCTATGGTGTAGTACTACTACTATCCCTATTTTGCAGGTGAGGATACTGATACAGAGTTTGAGTTATTTTTCCCAAGTTCATGTAGACCAAAAGAATTCTAATTCCAGCAGTTTTGACTTCTGAACTTGCACACTTCACCACGATGCTAAAGCATCTTTCTATATAGAAGAACAATCCGCTCACCAAAGAAGTTTATAAATGTTTTTCTAAAATCTGAATAATATAGTGAATATATTTATATCAGTGTCCCAGTGAAATTTTTCCTCTATAAAGAGCTAAGAGATATTAGCATTGGCAAAAATGATCATTTGTGATTTTATACAAACTCTAATATTTTGCTCCCTGGACTACTTTTTCATTTTAATCCCCTGTACTCAGTTTTTTACTTTGCATGTATACTGCTTCCAACTTTGTTTTCAAGTCTGATGAGTGGCCTTACTTTTAAGTAAGTACTTAAAAAAGTACTTCTTTTTTAATGCTTTTTTTATTTCAAAGTACTAAGATGGTACAAATGTTTTTGGTTATATGGATTGCTTTTGCAGCGCTTGAGTCACAGCTATAAGTGTTCCCATCACCCAAATAGTGTTCACTGTACCCATTAGGTAAGTTTTTGTCCCTCCCCTCCAAAGAAGTTAATAAAATTAACCAAATTTTGTGATTGGTTAGTCTGGTCCCTGAGAAGTCTTTCTGGTGGCATTCTACAGTTCAGAATGAGCCCTTGCGTTTTCAGTCTTTTTATTCACTGCTCAGGGTTGCTATTTCTTAGGCAAAACAAAGAAATGGGAAAGGAACCGAGCAAATTTCAGAGTTAATCAATGTATCATATTACAATACTATAAATGCTATTCTAACATTGAAAACAATTAAAGGATGCATTGACTATAGGACCATGCTCTCCTAATATGTATACTCTTATATTAGGGCATGCGTGTATACACACACACACACACACACACACACACCCCATACAATTCAAGAAAGGCTCTTCCATCACACGTGACCTGGTGGTCCAAGTACAAGCCTCTGGGCCAAGAATCACTCAAGTCTAATTCTATTCTGACACAGGCTCTCTCTGTGGCCTTCAGCAAAGCAATTATCCTTCCTGACTGAGCTTTGTCAACCATTAAAGAATAATAATATGTGGTTTATGGGGAGAAGTAGTGGTGAGGATTAATGATTTAGTTAATGTATGTCGAGTGCTTTCAGGAGCTCGTGTGCTGCGTGAGGACTGTAGGTCAAGCACAATGGGGTCTCAACATACATCTCTCCAACTGAGATGTAAAATAAAGCAAAAACTTATTCTCTTACAAATATCATGCATGTACCCACACCAGGGAAACTCCATTATAAGCTCCTGATTGAATGCCCTACACTTTTCTTTATGTCCAAGGGGTAACTCACCTGCATCTTATTTGCTATGGCACATACTGATTGAGATGGCCTTTGCATACATGGAGCCCGGTATTTTCCACCTGTATAAGTCAAACATGACTAACTGGAGCATGAGAAAGCATATCCTCCCTCTAGTAGGGTTCAATTTTATTCTGGTTACTACCGAAGACTGCTGTGACATTAGATCCTTGCTCAGTGAAGTAGCATGAAGATAGTTATGGCTGTGGGTAGGCATTGTCTCTAAAGATAAACTTAATGTACACCTTTTTTTTTCTGTAGCAAGCCGATAATACCAGTAAATAATTATTATCAATTGGTAGGTCTTGCACTTTTTCTAGTATTTTCTAGAAGCAGCGGTGGATTTGTGAACTTAACGTACACCTTTTATCTGTGGCAAACTGATAATACCAGTAAATAGTTATTATCCATTGGAAGATCTTGTACTTTTTCTAGTATTTTTAGAAGCAACAGTGGATTCATACTAATTATATGCATTTCTTTATCTGACTGCCTTTGAGACCAATTCCACTTATTTAAAGAGAGCTGAGGTCAAGGGTGCAGTATTTATTCAGCAGAGCAATGGTAACTTATACTCACAGTTAAGAAATTCATAGTTTTGACTCATTATTGAGACTGGTTATTACAAGTCATGCATTACACATCTGTATGGGTCCTTGAGTTTCTCTCCATCCTATTGCTAAAATTTGCATGGCTTGCTTTGGACAGTTATTTTACAAATGAAAACTAAACGTACTTAATGCTGCTTAGCAGCATTTAATGGCCATTTTTCTCCAACTAAATATAAGCTATGACTGTGTGAATATTGAAAGTAACACTTAACTTCTAGAGTTCTCCTTACCTTTCTTGATGAACCTTGTCTATATTTGTCTTCTTCTACCTAGTAATAGCTGAGAAGCAAGAAATATAAATAACTCTTTTCCCCATATTTTCTTTTCTTTCTTGATTCTGTTGAAATTCAATATGTCATAAGAGGAGTATGAAAATACCTCTTAAAGTCAATCTTGGGTTTTCTTTGAGCTACTCTGTAGTTTGGGTTACTGTAGCGTAGCCCATTTAGTGTAGAGAGATCAATAACTCACAAGTGTGAGCAAAAAGTAAGTGCACCCACATTGGAGAAGCATGAGTAAAAGAATTAACAGTCTCAGAATTTTAGAGTGGGATAGAAAACTAAACATCATCTAATTTATCTCTTTTTTAATACATATGGAAAGAGTTAGAATTACTTCTTTTGATCAAGACTAGAGCTATGCAGCTTAAACCAATGTCTTCTAACTCAATGGTTTTTTCTTTTCATATATCCTAAGCAGAAAAGGCAGAAACTGCTAGAACACCTCCAGGTTGCTTTTCAAATGTTCACTTCCTTGGCATGGACGCCTGTTGACCTCTAGTATATGGTGCCTCTTGTGCTGTGTAACTTATATTCCTGGTTTTGTGTAGTTACGTGCTTACTCCAAGTTCAAGATGAGTGAGCATTGAGCGGGCAGTGGTCGTGCTGATTCTTTATTGGATTTTATCTGTGTTAACTAAGTTATAATCAGGGCTCATTAAATGCTAAAAAGTTGTGTACTATATCTCTTACTATGTTTATAATAAGTTTGCTTTTGATTGCCTATCTCTGATGGGCAGAGATAAAGAATTATGTTTCTTAGCTCAATAAAGTTAAAAAATCATAAAACAATTTTCCATTTCTGCTTTTACTAGAGTTGAAAACTAAAGTAATAAACTCTATTTTTATAAATATTTTTCTAAAATCTGAATAATATAGTGAATATATTTATATCAGTATCCCAGTGAAATTTTTCCTCTATAAAGAACTAAAAGATATTAGAGTTGGCAAAAATGATCATTTGTGATTTTATACAAACTCTAATATTTTGCATAAGTTCCATTTTGCATATATGTTAGATATATTTAATATATTAGATAGACTTTTCTTGAGCCAATGTTTTAATATTTGACCCTGATGATTAGGTTGTTTTCTGAAAATATAATTTCTATAATGTCCTTATCCACTCAAAAGAAAAAAAAAAGCCTCTTTGACCATCTACTATATGTGTGGTATTGTACTAAATACTGGAACATTAAAAAAAAAATAAGTAAAACGTTTTTGCCCTTGAGGAGGATTGTATAACTGAGATATCCAGGTGATCTGGACGTCTAAATAGAATTTTCTGTATAGATTTACCTATAAAATTGTGTGAGTGCACCGAAGAAGTGAGCAGGCTGTTTCCTCCAGGTAACAGGAGTGTACCAGGTAGGAGGAGAAAGGAAGCATCGTAACAGACCTTGCTGCATTCAGGAAATGGCAAAGTAGACCAGTGTGGCTGGAATACGAGAGATTCAGTGAGGGAAAATGGGGAGGGAGGGCAAAGCTGTTTAAAATGATTTCGAAAGAAAAAAGTGTGCTTGTTTTTTCATTTCATCAATGAACATTTATTAGGCTCCTACTAAATGTCAGGCATTGTTCTGTGCTCTAAGATGAAGGCCCTGGTAGATGAAGACTGTGGTTCCGTGGGGTTTACCTGTGGGCTCTATGACAAAAATTAAGGCAAAGTGATGAAGAGTAATGAGAAGCAGGGAAGGAGCAGGTCTCGGGAATTGAGAAAGTCAAAAGTCTTGTTCGTGATGTTAGTGTGGTATAGCTATTACGTATTCAGGAGGAGATGCCAGATAGGAAGTTCAGGACATGGGTCTAGAAATCAGGGCAGGGCAGGGGTTATGTATATATAAATAAGGGGCTCACCAGTATGTAAGTGCTATATTTGAAGCCAAGGGATTGGATGAACACCTAGGGAGATGGGAGTGGACAGGACCCTGGGGCATTCCAACATTCCAGGGTCAAAACATGAGCAAAGTTAAGACCAAAGTATTAGAGCTCTTGCACACTAACATGAGAACTTTCTTTTAAAAGTCCAACATTTCGTCCCAACATAAACATATGCATTGTTCCCCTTTTGTGGTTGCAAACAAATACAGTTATACATCACCTAACAGCAGGTGTATGTTATGAGAAATGCCTCATTAGGCAATTTCATCATTATGTGAACATCATAGAGCATACTTACACACACCTAGCCTACTACATACCTAGGCTGTATGGTATAGCCTGTTGCTCCTAGGCAACAAACCTGTACAGCATGTTACTATACTGACTACTGTAGGCATTGTAACACAATGGCAAGTATTTGTGTATCTAAACACAGAAAAGTTACAGTGAAAATATAGTACTATAGTTTTATGGGACCTCTGTTGTGTATGTGGTTCATGGTTAACCAAAATGTTATGTAGCACATGACTGTACTCCAAATAAGAATTTTCTTATGTCAGGCACTGTGACTCATGCCCATAATCCAAGCACTTTGGGAGGACAAGGCAGGAGGATTGCTTGAGGCCAGTAATTCAAGATCAGCCTAAACAACATGGCAAGATCCAGTCCCTACAAAAAAAAAAAAAAGAAAGAAAGAAAGCAAAAAAGAAAAATTAGCCAGACATGGTGGCACACACCTGTAATCCCAGCTACTCAGGAGGCTGAGGCCAGAGGACTTGCTTAAGTCTAGGAGTTTGAGGTTGCATTGAGCTATGATGATGCCACTGCACTCTAGCCTGGGTAACAGAGCAAGATCCTGTCTCAAAAGAATAAAATGAAAAAATAATTTTCTTAGAAATGTTTTTTATTTAAAGTGATACTTAGCTTATAATATAGCCCATAATATCTTTTTTAATTTAATATTAGATCATGGTTAGCTGAATTACCATCAAAATTAAAATGTTTCCTACCAAGTTTCATTTATATCTTCAGGTATCCATAAAAACCTATCATGTATTGCTGAGGGTACCCCTATTCCACCTTAAGAAGAAATATTCAGCAATGGGGGACCATTAAGAGGCCTTCAACATCCTTCCATTCTTATTTGTAATTCCACATTTGCATCACACGATTATTTTGTATGGTTGGTTAGTATTTGCTTGGCTGTCCTTCATCCCGAGAAGCGGAGTTTTCTGTTTTTGTTCATGAACTTCCTTCTAAGAAGGGAAGGACTAATTTCCTACTTCAGTTTCTAACACAATGTAAAGTCCTTTTTTATGATGTAACTTCTATTTACATTCTTAGAGGTTGTTGAAGAAGCATCTTGAATAGTTAAATATAATACACTAGGAAAATCTATTCTGTGTTCCCTACTTATTAAAGTTATTTCACAAAGATTTTTGAATAGCCGTAACTAGAAGAGTCATCAACAAATAATAACAGGGATAGTACATAATAGATCTTCGGAGAATGCCCTCCCAGAAGACCAAAGCGAAAAAAAACACTGAATTTTTTTTTTTTTAAATGCCGCAAATGTCTTTTGTAATGCCTGGCTGATCTGGCAGAAAATAAAGGAATTCCTCTGAGGCAAAAAACAAGAAATCTTCCATGCAAAGAAATAAGTGAAAGCTGGAGCCATCATTTGCTGTAGTGGTCTTTCTCAATCCTCTGTGGCCTAGGGAATTTTAATAGACGCACTCAGCGGACAATAAGTAAATCCTGAGTCCCCCAAACTGGTGATACCATCAGTCAACTCTTGACTCAGCCTTAGCTCTGTGTTCAGAGAAGAAGAAAAGGAAGGAATATACTGAGAATGTCTAGCCTCATGCCTTCATTCACATGGTGTTGGGGCCTAAAGTTATATTGTCATACAGTAGGGTGAACAAAATCCCCAAATCCAAAAGCTAAAGATGCTATTTAATGGTTCCAGATTGGCAGTGTTCCCAGCTGCCTGGAGGCATAAAATGAAAATCTTCTTGGACAAATTGTACTTTACATCCAGGCTTCTAAGAATTCCCATAGATGAAGGTTCAAACACATGACCTCACAATAAAAATCCACTAAACACATAAGGAAACAAGTGACCATGAGTAAGAGTCAGGAACGGAAAAGAACCCCACTCACTCAGATCTACAATAAACTGATGATATTGGAATGATCAGATAAGGAATATGAAATAAATGCATACATTGAAAGAACAGATTCTAGCAGTACTGACCTGTCATATTTTAAAAATAAAACTTGTAGAAATGAAAAATGTACTAACTAAAGGTAGAAACTCAGTGACTTTGTTAAATGGCAGACTCGATATAAGGAAGAGAGAACTGATAAACTAGACGGTAGACTTTTTTAAAAAAAATTTGTTGTGGTAACAGAACATGAGATCTATCTTAACAGATTTTTAAGTGTACAATATGGTATTGTTCATCATAGGTACAACATGCGCGGCAGATCTCGGGAATTTATTCATCTTGCGTAACTGAAACATTACACCCGTTGTGTGGCAACTCCTTGTTTCTGTCTCCCCTCAGCCCCAGGCAACCACGATTCTACTCTCTGTTTATGTGAGTTTGACTAGTTTAGATATCTCATATAAGTGGGATCATGTGGTATGTGTCCTTCTGTGACTGCCCTATTTCACTGGGCATAATGTCCTCAAGGTCCATCAATGTTGTCACTTACTGCAGGTGATATCTCACTGCGGTTTTGACTTTCCATGTCCCCGAGGATGCATCTTTTTATATCCCTACTGAAGATTTCTATGTCTTCTTTGGACTCATGTTTATTTAATTTCTTAGCCCATTTTTAAGTCCGATTATTAGCTTTTCTGCTATTGAGCTGTAGGAGCTCCTTATCTATTTTGGAAATTAACCCCTCATCGGATATATGGTTCACAAATATTTTCTCCCATTCCATATGCTGCCTTTTCACTCTGTTGATTGCTTCCTTTACTATACAGAAGCTTCTTGTTTGATATAGTTCCACTTGTCTATTTTTGCTTTTGTTACCTGTGCTTTTGTTTGCTGTCATACCCATGAAAGCATCACTGGGATCAATGTCATGAAACTTTCCCCCTGTTTTCTTCTAGAAGTTCTACAGTTTTAGGTCTTATGGTTAAGTCTTTAATTCATTTTGATTTGATTTTTGTGTATAGCATAAGATAAGCGTCCAATTTCATTCTTTTGCATGTGGCCATATAATTTTGCCAGCACCATTTGTTGAGGAGGCTCCTTTCCCCATTCTGTATTTTGGCGCCTATGTTGAAGATCAGTTGGTCATGTTTGTGCAGGTTAATGTCTGAGCTCTCATTTCTGTTTCATTGTTCTATATGTCTGTATTTATACCAGAACCATTCTGCTTTAATTACTGTAGCTTGTAATATGTTTTGAAGCCAGGAAGTGTGATGCCTCTAGCTTTGTTCTTATTTGTCAAGATGTTTTAGATAGTCAGACTCCTTTGTGGTTCCATGGGAATTTTAGAATTGTGTCTTCCATTTGTTTAAAACCTTTCATTGCAATTTTGATAAGTATTGCATTGAATATGTAGATCACATTGAGTGGTATGGACATTTTATTCTTATCCATGAACATGGGATCTCTTTCCATTTGTGTCTTCTATAATTTCTTTTAGTGATGTTTTGTAGTTTTCAGCATACAAGACTTTCACCTCTTAAGTTTATTCCAAAGTGTTTTATTCTTTCTGATGCTATTGTAAATTGGTTTGGTTTTCCAATATCCTTTTGAGACAGTTCATTAGTCTATAGAAACACAACTGTTTTTTATGTTGATTTTATATCCTGTAACTTTATTGAATTCATTTATTAGTTCTAACAGTTTTTTGCTAGACTCTTTCAGATTTTTCATATATAAAATCATGTCATCTGCAAATGGGAAAAATTTTACCGCTTCCTTTCTAATCTGGATGCCTTTTATTTCTTTTCTTGCCTAATTGCTCAAATATAGTAGTGACTTCCAGTACTATATTGAATAGAAGTGGTGAGAGTGAGCATCCTTGCCTTGTGCCTGATATTAGAAGAAAAGTTTTCAGGTTTTCCCCATTGAGTAGGATGTTAGCTGTGAGCTTGTCATACTTGGCCTTTATTATGTTGAGGTAATTTCTCCTCTGTTCCTAGTTCACTGAGAGTTTTTATCATGAAGGTTTGAATTTTATCAAATGCTTTTTCGGTGTCTATTGAGATTATCATATGATTTTTATGCTTCATTCTGTTAATGTTATGTATAACATTAATTGATTTTCATATATTCAACCATCCTTGCACCCCAGAGATAAATTCTACTTGTTAATGGTGTATGATCCTTTTAATGTGCTATGGAATTCATTTTGCTAGTATTTTGTTGAGTTGTTTTTATTCATTTATTTAGAGATAGGGTCTTGCTCTGTTGCCCAGGCTTGAGTGCAGTGGCATCATCATAGCTCACTGCAACCTCAAACTGTTGGGCTCAATTGATCCTCCTGTCTCAGCCTCCTGAATAACTGGGACTACAGGTCCCAGCCTCCATGCCTGGCTAATTTTTCTATTTTTTATAAAAATGGGATCACACTCTTGCCCAGGCTAGTCTTAAACTCCTGGATGCAAGCATTCCTCCTGCATCAGCCTCCCAAAATGATAGGATTACATGTGTGAACCACCACACCCACCCAGCCCGTTGTGGGTTTTTTCATCTATGTTCATCAGGAATATTGGCCTGAAATTTTCTTTTCCTGTAGTGTCCTTATCTGGCTTTGGTATGAGGTTGATACTGGCCTCATAAAATGAATCTGGAAATGTTCCCTCTTATTCAATTTTTTAGAAGTATTTAAGGGAGTTGATATTAATTCTTCTTTAAATGTTTGACAGATAGTAAAGCCATCTGGTCCTGAGCTTTTCTTTGAGGTGTAAATTTAGGTTGTTTATTTGAGGTATGCCTTCTTTTTTAATGTAGGCATTTATCACTATAAACTCCTCTCTTAGTACTGCTTTTGCTATATCTCATCATTTTTGTTTGTCCAAAGATAGTTTCCAGTTTCCCTTCTGATTTCTTCTTTGACCCACTGCTTGTTCAAAAGTATGTAGTTTGATTGCATATATTTGTGAGTTTTTGAGTTTTTCTTCTGCTATTTATTTTGTGGTTGGAAAAGATACTTGACATTATTTCAGCCTTCTTAGATTTGTAAAGACTTATTTTGTGACCAGACACATGATCTATCCTGGAGAATGTTTCATGTGTGCTAGAGAAGAATGTTTATTCTGTGGCTCTTGTGCTGTATATATGTTAGGTTCATCTGGCCTATAGTGTTGTTTAAGTCCATTGTATCTTCGTTGATTTTCTGTCTGGTTGTTCTATTATGAAAAGTGGGGTATTGAAGTCTCCTACTATTCTTGTATTGCTATTTGCTTGTCCCTTCAGTTTTGTCAGTGTTTACATACATAGGTGCTCTTATGTTGGTGTGTATATTTGTAATTGTTATATCTTCCTGGTGAGTTGTCCCCTTTATTGTTATATAATATTCCCTTTGCTTTCAGCCTATGTGTGTTCTATATCTTTGTTGAAATTCTCTTTTGGTTCATGAACTGTTCTACTGAGCTCATTGAGCATTTTTATGACATTTATCTTGAATTCTCTCTCAGGTAATTCATATGTCTCCATTTCATTGGGCTTGGTTTCAGGAATTTTATCTTTATTTGGATCATGGTTCTCTGTTTCTTCATTTTCCTTGACTCATGTCAGTATGTCATGTTTAGAAAAAAGAAACTCACCTCTTCTAGTCTTCATGGACAAGATTCATACATGAGAAGACCTTCTCCATCAACCTGGCTAGAGCTTCTGTGGACCTCTCACACCTTTGTGCTATTCCAAACTGACATCTTTCATCTTAGTGGCCCCCAAGCATCCAGAGTATGTCAAAACTCATCAGACCTCCAAGGCAAATGACACAGAAGCCAATCCCTCAGGTGGCACCCAGAGGTGTTGGAATGTCGGCTGTGCAGCCCAACTCCTTTCCTCCCGAGGGAGGTGGGAGCTGGAGGTTTTTATTTTGCCTGCTCACTCTGTGCTGGGCTAGGAGAAGGGACGGCGGGGAGTTCGTGCATACTAGTTTAAACCACATTCTTTGTTCTCAGTGGCTCCCAGGCATGTATAATATGCCAAGTCCCATCAACACTCTTAGCTGAGACTGAAGCCAGTCATCCTTCAGACCACTCTCAGAAAAATTGGAACACCTGACACACAGTCCAATTCTTTCCTTCCACACGGAAAAACTAGGGGCTGCATTTTTGTTCAAACCACCACCTTTTTCTCTAGAATCCCTAGGGGTTGAGCATTTGCTGGGCCCCATTAGCACTGCAATAGAGGTGACACAAAAGCCAATCCTTTAGGTAGCACCAGAAAGTTTATAATGTTTGATATATGGTCCAACTCTTTTCCTCCCCAGGGAAAAGCTGGGAACTAGGTTTTGTTTTACCCACTCACTGTATGCTGAGCCAGGAAGAGGAGCTGGAGTGAGTGCCCACATGCTAGTTCACAGTGCTACCTTTGTTCTCTGTAGCCCTGGGGGTTGAGCACATTGGCAGGTCCTATCAGGATTCTGAGGAAGGTGAGATAAAAAGCAATTCCGCAGGGCAGTGCCCAGACAAGTTGAAACACTGGCTGTGTAATTCAAATCTTTTCCTCCTCAGAGAGAAGCTGGGAGCTGGGGGTTTTCTCCCAAACAAATAGCACTGTCCTGGGGATAGGGATTATGGAAAGAAGGTACCTCTAGTTTTCCTACCAATGTAGATTTCACTAGTTTCACACTTGTAAATGGTGTAGGAGCCTCTAAGTTAATTTCTGGATTTTTTGCAAGGTAAATCAATTCATTTATTGTTGTTGAATCAATTTGTCCAAGGAGATGAAGTGAGTCTAAAGCTGCCTAATTCGCCATCTTGCTGATGTCACTTCAAGACAAACTTTTAAAATTTCTGCTCTTTTCTGATGATATGATCTTATATCTAGAAAATCCCAAAGATTCTGCCGAGAGACTACTGGAATTGATAAATAAATTCAGCAAAGTCTCAGGTTACAAAATCATAAGCATTCATATATGCCAATAACAATCAAACTGAGAACCAAATCAAAGATTCAATACCCTTCTCAGTAGCAATAAAGAAAATAAAATACCTAGAAATATATTTGATTAAGGAAGTAAGAGACCTCTACAGGGAGAACTGCAAAACACTGAGGAAGGAAATAACAGAGGACACACAGATGGAAAACTATATCATGCTCATGAATCAGCAGAATTGATATTGTTAAAATGTCTATACTACCCAAAGTGATCTACAGATTCAGTGCAATCCCTATTAAAATACCAACATTTTCTGCAGATCTAGGATAAATAATTCTATGTGGAATCAGAGAAGTGGAATATGTGGAATAATTCTATGTGGATTCATGTGGAATCAGAGAAGACGCCATATAGCCAAAACAACTTTAAGCAAAAAGAACAAATTTAGAGGCATCAATTTATCAGACTTCAAGCTATACTACAAGGCTATAGTAACCAACACAGCATGGTACTGGCAAAAGAACAGAGCCATAGACCAATGGAACAGGACTGAGAACCCAGATATAAAACCATCCTCATATTGCCATCTGATCTTTGACAAAGCAGACAAAAACTTACACTGGGAAAAAGAATCCCTATTCAATAAATGGTGCTGGGAAAACTGGATAGCCACATGTAGAGGATTGAAATAGGATCCACACCTCTCACCTCTCACAAAAATCAACTCAAAATGGATAACAGACTTAAACCTAAGGCATGAAACCATAAGAATTCTAGAAGAAAATGTTGAAAAATCTCTTATAGACTTCAATCTAGGCAAAGAATTTATGAAGAAGACCCCCAAAGCAATCACAGCAATAGCAAAAGTAAATAAATGGGACCTAATCAAATTAAAAAGCTTCTGCACAGCCAAGGTAACTATGATTAGAGTGAATAGACAACCTACAGAACAGGAGAAAATATTTGCATGTTATATATTAAACAAAGGGCTGACAACTGGAATCTCTGTGGAACTGAGGAAAATCAGCAAGAAAAAAATCAAACAACTCTTTTAAAAAGTGGGCAAAGGACATGAACAGAAACTTTTCAAAAGAAGACAGACTAATGGCCAAGAAACATATGAAAAAATGCTCAACATCTCTAATCATCAGGGAAATATTAATCAAAACCACAATGAAATATCACTTAACTCCAGTGAGAATGGCTTTTTTCAAAAAGTCCCAAAACAACAAATGGTGGCATGAATGCACAGAGATAGGAACAGTCATTCACTGCTGGTGGGACTGCAAACTAGTACAACCTCTATAGGAAGTAATATGGAGATACCTCAAAGAACTAAAAGTAGAACTACCATTTCATCCAGCAATCCCACTACTGGGTATCTACCCAGAGGAAAAAAAGACATTTGCACTCAAAGGTTTATAGCAGCACAATTCACAATTACAAAGATGTGGAAACAGCCCAAGTGCCCATCAATACACGAGTGGATTGATAAAATGTGGTGTATGGATATCATGCAGCACTACTCAGCCATAAAAAAAAAAAGGTGAACTACCTATTTTATTATCCTGAATGGAGCTGAGCCCATTCTTCTAAGTGAAGTATCACAATAATGGAAAAACTAACACCACATATACTCACCATTAAATTGGTGCTAATCGATCAAAACTTACGTGCACATATGGAAGTAACATTCATTGAGTGTTTGGGCAGGTAGGAAGGGGGAGGGGAAGAGGGGTAAACTCACACCTAATGGTTGCAGTGCGTGCTATCTGGGGGATGGGCATGCTCATAGCTCTGACTCAGGCAGTGCAAAGACACTTTATGTAACCAAAGCATTTGTACCCTAATATTATTCTGAAATTAAATAAATAAATAAAATTTCTAATAATGCAGCACTGAGAGACAAAGTGATGAGAAATATGAAGGCGAGCTTAAAAGATACAAACAATACAGACAGTCTCATATAAGTCTAATTTGATGTCCATAAAGAGGCCATAGAGACCAGGAAAGAGGCATTATTTGAAAGATAATGGCTGAGGATATTCCAGAATTGATAAAAAGATGTTAATATTTGCACCCAGGAAGCCCAACAATTGGACATAAAATAATAAAAAATTACTATTCAATATTTATATCTATATGGAATCAAATGGTAGTCAATAGATTGGAAAACAGTAGTTCATAAATTTTAATTAAAAATATGTATTCTGTAGACATGTCTTTGGATAATACATGAATACATAAATCAGATACTGGCTCTATTATAATTGTGTCAAATACATTTGAGAGGAGTGTTTGGTAACCATATCTTGCTTCTTGAACCAGCAAGAAACCCAATAGTTAAAGCTCTCAAGGTCACCTTTAATAGTTGTAATCTGTTTTCCCATTGTGTGGGGAGGAGGGAATAAATATTAGTGGTAATTTTTTCAATTTTTGCTGAAAGTATTTTCAACTCACTTTCATTTGCACATTATCAGTTAAAAGAAAGGTTGAAAAAAAGAGGAAAAACTATTTAGAGAACAATATGCAAATTGGTGGTAGAAAATAGAATTCTAGATGATCATTGTTTTAAATTCAGAACATGCATATGTATCACTGAAAGCTTGTCTCTCTGGGATTCAATGAGTATTCAGGTTGCTTGAATGACATTGTAGCCTTGTTTTATTTTTTTAAGGGTATTTCTATAATTACCATTTTTTGAATATTCACAAAAGTAGACAGGTTATCTACTAAACAAATCACTGTATCTGTTAGCATACCTAATGAGACCAATTAAAGAGCACATTATGGTATCAGCAAGGGAATTAGAATCTCCCTATATAGATAATTCCCAATTACTGAAGATAATATAAAGCTTCTTTTTGAGTTATCCATCTAAAGAGCTAGAAATGCTAAACACTGTGCAGATAATTATGTAATCCTCTTCTCTATGAGTACTTCAGAAGTGGACAAAATATTGCAAGTTTTGTCTGTACAACCTCCATTGGGAAAAATACAGTGTGAGAAATACCCTTGTACTTACTGGTTCATGTATACATTTAAAACTTTATCTGGCTGAAGTTGGTGCACTTAACATTGGACATGATAATGTTAGCTTTCCTCTTTCTACTTCTTCTCCGATATTCTCAATATTTCTCCAGGTAATGCACCTTAATTGCCCATTGAAATCTGAAAAAAAAGGGTTAGTAATTTTAAATCTTTCTTTATAACTTAATATCTAATTAAATAGACACTATCTTAATAATTTCTGATTTTGAAGTACATGATTTGGGAAGTCACGTTTCTGTTCAGTGATTATAATGCCAAATGGTGAGTGAAGGGTTAAGTCCAGCCCAGTAAGGTCTACACAGATGAAGAGTATACCTGCATGATGCTGAATGCTTAACTAAATGCCATTGGCTACCAGATGACAATGACATGAACTGTCACTGCAGCAGTGACCCTGAAGAGGCATATTGCCCATCGTTGTCAGAAAGGAGAAGAAAAATATAGTGAGTATTGAGGACAGAATGAGGAAGTATGGCATAGAGGGAGAGAGAGAAGAGAGAGAAAATATATATATATTTAGAAAATGACAATAATGATAGAATGTTATTTTTCCTTTTATTTCCCCATTTTTTAACTTGGCATACAGAATCCTTGATTAAGAAGCACTTCCTCAGCATTATTTTTTGTGAATGCTACCAAAAAACAAAAACCAAAAAACCCAAAATTTTATTCTGACTTAATAATAAAAATCAAGTTCCAGAGGAGAGATGAGAAGCACTAATTTAATGTGGATCCTAAATTTAAGATTGGTCAATTAATCAAGGAAGAACAAAGAAATATCATTTTTTTCCTAAATGTCTAAGATAAATATAAATAATAAACATGATTATTTTCAAGCTGCTATTTAGATGATTCTACCCAGGCTCTCAATAACATGTTACCTTTGTAGGATCCTTTATACAAAGGGCAGTGTGTCCTGCCTAACAAATGTGGTCAAGTAGCTTCAAGGACCATTAAGTCCTTTAAGGGTCAAATGACAAGGGTCATTCTTGGGCAGCCACCACTACAGAAGCCTACGCTATGCTTATAACATTGACAGTCTAGTGAACCTTTGAAGACTGTTGAGAAGGGGCAGTGACATGACCAAATTTGCACTATCAAGGTAACTCTGGGAGCACTTTGAAGGATTTGGGGTGGAGATGAAGAATACCAGCAGAGAGGAGGTGTCCATAACAAGGAGGGGCAGAATCCCATCAGAAAGAAGGATTGGTTTTTCCAACATCTTAGCAGCCACTGTGCAAGCAAAATCAAGCACACTCACTTTATAAACCTTCAGCTTAGGCATAATTTTTTTTTTTTTGAGATAGAGTCTTGTACTGTCACCTGGGCTAGCATAAAGTGGCATCATCATAGCTCACTGCAGCCTCAAATTCCTGGGATCAAGTGGTCCTCCTACTTTAGCATCCCAAGTAGCTCGGACTACTCGGTAGCTGGCATGTGCCACCACATCAGTCTAGTTTTGAAAATTTTTTTTGTAGCGATGGGGTCTCACAGTGTTGCCCAGGCTGATCTCAGCTCCTGGTCAGGCCTGAATTAAGGAATGGGCTGTGGGGCTGAAGAAGAGAAGTATGAAGGAAGCACAGCTGACATCTGTAGTCAATGAGGGGTTGTGAACGATGGAAGAGGGGAAACGGTCTGGATTTCCTGGACGACCTGGGATGGCTGGGTAGGTAGTGAGCTGTTCACTGAGCTATGGAACAGGAGGTGCATAGCAGCTATATGGAGGAAGGTGCCAGAAATAGTCAGGGGCATATTGAGCTTGAGAAATCCAAGGAATGCCCCAGTAGATGTCCAGGAAACAGCTGGATGGTTATGGAGCTGAAATGCAAGGGATCTAAGCTGCATGTATAAATTTGGAGGGAATTATCTTATTTAAGATTTGGATAAGGATAAGATTATCTGAAAAACATGTCAAAAGCTGAGGACTAGAGCCTGGGGATTTGAGATGGTCTTGTTCCGCACATTGGAAGAGGCAGGAGCAAGCTTAAGTCATGGGACCTGGTGAGTAGGGCAAATAGGCTGCCTCAAGAAGTAGTGAGTTTCTGATCACTGAGTCAAGTGGGAGTTGAGAGAAGGCAGAGTTCCTGCATTGGGGTGAGGAGCAGACCAGATACACCATGAGCTGCCGTGGAATGAAATGCAGCAAAATTCCAGTACAACAGAAGATAATTGACTGGCCCAACAGAGAAGTTTAAAAAAAAAAAAACTAACTTTAAAAAAGGCTTTTGGGATTGCTGACATTTTAATCTACTGTCTATGTTGACCACTATCACCCCATTCCTTTCTTACTCTTTCCTTTTCTGTCTGGTTCTCTGTGAGAACCTGTTGGTAACGTGGCTTTTGTCCCATAAAAATGTCAAAGAAACCAACTAGAAAAGGGAAGAGAAAGGAGAGGCAGGTTATATGAGATTTCTTTGAGGTTTGATGTCTTCCCTTTCCTTTTTGTTCTTTCTGTTCATACGATCTGGAATTCGTATTTCATCTCCTCCACTGCCCAGTGCTGTAGTGCTCCACACCTTCCTCGCTGCGCTATGTGATAGAACCTCCTGTGGGCTCAAGGAAGCTTAGAAAGTCCTTCTACACACACACACACACACACACACACACACACACACACACACACACACATTCCTCATGTGCTCATCACAGCCTGAAATGCCAAGGTAGGCACTTTATTCCCTGGACTAAGTCAGTCCTCCCTGCAAAACCACAACCCAACCTGGAAGACATATTATCTCCAATTATTATTGGTTTTCTAGACCTCGTGTGAATTTGACAACTCTTTAAGAGCTATTTGTAAAGTGGGAGGTTATGGGAACGTGTTGTAGCCTAAAGAGAAGGGGAGAAATGGAACGCTTTCAGCAAGACACAGGGGGCGGCCAGGGCCGACACATGGGGACTCTCTCTGCTCCTTCCCATCTGGTCTTCAAATGCCACCAGGATGTCCTTTAGGATTTTTGTCTCTGGTGGAAGACATATTACCAGTATTTTTACCATAAATTTTCAGTCTATCTTTTCTAGATTTTCTTCCTCTCTGTCACAGTGACAACTCATTTCAGTGAGTGATATATTACATTACTGAACAATGTATGTAGGTCTTCAATCTGATTGTTTTATGTTTATGATATTGTCTCATCCGTGGCTTTCCTAGTGACCTGAAAATGTTGGTTCTGTCCTCAAATCTAAAAGCATTTTATCTATTATTAGTATGCTTATTAAATAACCCTAATTTTTTTTTTTTTTTTTAATTCCGAGAGGTCACTACTGAAGATAGTCTAACCTCTAAAAGAAGCCTGGAAATGTTTCTGTCATTCCAGGCAACTGGAGGCATTTTCCACAAGGAATCACTTGTGGAAAGTACAGCCTCTAAGGGTCGAGGGACAGCGAGTGGGACCCCATTAGCGTACTGGTTTCACTGAGACCCAAGGCAGGGATTGGTGGCCGTGTGGGCTGCCTTCAGTCACTTCCAAGCTTGCATGTCCAGCTCATGGGATTATTTTCCTGCTGGCCAAACCTAAAGATTGAAACTGAGCAACTGTGCCATGTTTAGTCCTGAACACCCAGTGTCTACTGCTCAGAGAACTCACTGATATTAACCAGAGTGGACAGAGGTGTGCGGGCTGTCCCAGGACCTGGCAGCGTGGCTTATTTTGGACATAAACAGGCACCTTTGTATTTTGACCGGGAAGAAAAGGCACTTGTCCTTGGCACTTACTTGTCTGTGCCACTCCCTGGAGCTGCCCAGCTGGCCCGTCCTTGGGTTCCTGCAACTTAGAGTCCAGGGACCTCATGATGGTGGTGAGTGAATCCTTTCTCTACTCCTTAAGGAGCAGGAAGACGCTGCTGCCTCCCAACAATTCCAGGAACCACAGTTGTCTTATCTCAGGGTGTCAGAAATGCCAGAGTTGCAACCCAAATTCAGCTTCCTCTGTTTCTAAAGTCCAAGCTCTGCTCCTTCCTAAAAAATAAAATAAAATAAAGCTGTTCTCTTTTTCTTGCTAAGAGAAAACTAGAAAAAGAGATGGAGAGGCTTAAATTCTTATGAGTTCAGGAATTTTTTAAAATAAAAGAAAGCTATTATCTTCTACCAATCTAATAAGCTCAAACTACTATTTAAAAGCTAGTCGTAAAAATACAGTTTAAAGGAGATTCAGGTGCAAAGCACTATAGAAGTTAAGAGAAGGAACATTATTCAGGGAAGGCTTTGGCCCAAGGCTTCGAACTGGGCCTTGGGGCGTGGGGGATTGGCCGCTCTGGCAGAGAGTAAGCCCAGAGGGAGCAGTGTCCCGGGGTCCCTGAGAAGTTGGGCATCTGGAGAAGGAACGTGCAATTGAGAGACAGGTTGTTCCTACTACACAGCCCTAACTTAGATTGGTAACAGTGTAGGATTTCTCCCCAGCAGAGCCCAAATCCTGTAGCTTTATTCTGCACACTCTTTCTCTCCAGTGAGAATTATTATCACATTGTACATCCACCAGCAATGCTGATGTGTGGGCAGGTACTTGGGCTGGAATCTTTGTGTTTCCTCCAACTAGCTCTGTTGACCATTCACCTCTCTGAACCTATGTTTTCTCTTATAAAATGAAGGTGGCACTGTAGCTAATCGATTTCTGAATTTATTTCCACGGCATTCCTCTTCCACGAGACAGTGACCATGGCCATGGCACCCTGAGTTCCTCTTGCATAGGGCACACGTAGGAGACTTGTGTTAAGCCACTTGACCCCTCCATGACTGGCTTGATTCAGAGAAGGATTTATCAAGCGTCCACAACATGCAGGGATTATGGGAAGAGACAGCTATGAAAGATACCTGAGTATGGAAATAGAAGAGGAGTTATTCCGTGGCGTATGCCGGTGAGGTTTGGAGGGGAGGCGCAGTGTCGGGACAGGGGAGGCCGGTGGTCACCCGCACCCCACAGGGGGGACGTGAAGCTATTGTAGAGATCGGAGCACCAGAGTTAATTTTCCGGGCACTTTCTGTCCATACCTCACTGGTACATTATCAAGTGGTGACCTCTTACCATTCTCTCTATGAGCAGAGTAACAATCTCTTATTTCCCTGAGAAAATAAACAGGATAATGTCATGTGCCCCTGAATGGCACTGTATTGTCATAAAAAGGAAATAAGAGACAGCAATTTAAATGTAAGTATGGTATCTGATTATTCCCATTCCTTTGAAGTATTGGAACGTGCATGCTGTAAATGACTATTGCCAGTCTTGGATGAGAAATTGTGCATTCCATGACACAACGTTTTTTGGTGCGCCCAGAAAACGGGTCATTTGCAAAAGGGAGGGATGGCTGTGGATGGCTTTTGGGATGACAGCACAGCATGTGTCTGCGGCCACGTCGCTTGCAGATGCAGCCCCGTGGCGCTGTTTGCATCCCCAATGCCGCTCACGGCCGAACCGAACGCTGGTGCAGCAGCCTCTTCTGAAGTTTTGCAATCGGATCTGAGAGACTCCAGGGAGTTGCTGTTAGTACTTAAACCAGAACATCCTGGCACATCCAAGTTTGGCCCAGTGCAGATGGAGAAGGATGGTTTATAGGGAGAAAAAAAAATAAAAATAAAAAGACTCGCAGAGAGAGAGAGAGATGAGAGAGACAGAGACAGCTGAGAAGGACGAGTCCAGACTCTTCTGTGGTCTTTCTGTGCTTCCCACTCTCACATTCTTTAAATCCTCCTTTCTGTTAAGCTTCTTTCTGTCTCTGTCACTTACAACCAGAGGATTCCTGATGAAAACACCCAATTTCAAGGCCTTTTTTTCCTTCCTTGTTTCTGTTTAAGATTTCTCGCAGGTTGTCAGATCTGGTGACATCTTTGCAGAATGAGATACGAAAGCAGGTCCCCTCCGTTGGTAATGGCCTAAGCAGGGCCCTTCAAGGCCCGATGATGCTGTGAGCTGTTTGGTTGTTTATACAGCACTGCTGGGTCAATGTTTGTCCTTGGTTTTATTTAAGAGGATGGAAGAGGAAGAGGGACACTCTGTCCTTGGCATAACTAGTATTGTTCAGTGGCACATCTGTTTTCCTAAGTCATTAATGGATCCTTCCGGAAACAGCCAATCCTTTCTCAAGCATTAGGTCAGCAATCCTGATTAGAATCGGCATCAACCACCCATGAAACTAGAAACTTCCCTTGTGATTTATTATTACAATAAAAACTCACTAATTAGCCATAATGAAGAGGAAAGGCCTGTCTCAATCTTAAGACTCTAAAAGAGGCAACGTTTTAATTTCTTCCAGTTTTGCACGGTGATTGAAATGAGGCTAACCCACGTATCTTTGACTTAACATATAAATAAAAATTATTTCTAAAACAGCACATCCACTTAACATACACATGTTTGGTACTAAAGGGTCTTTAAGGAGCAGCTTGTTCTTTGAGGCTGGCAATTTGAACATTCTACTTACACTCTTGCAGTATTAATAGTTTAGCAAGTGCTTTTTTTCCATTGAAAACACAATGATTAACTTAATCTTAGCGCTTGTCAAAGTCATTTTTAAATAAGTAGGGCCTGAATTACAGAGATTATTGTATTTCTGAGTCAATAGGACAACGTTTAGGGGAATGAATGGCTCGAGTTAAAGTGTCATGAAAACCTGTTCTGAAACCTTCTAGGTCTTTCCTAGGGTCTGACATTGCAGCTGAAAATGTAGCTGCTTTATTTCAGAGTGGGGTGGAATGACGGTGGTGTGATGAGCTGCAAATCTTTCCTCCAAATCACAGCAGTTTGAAGCTGCTGTGATCTTTCTACCATGGTCCCAACGTACAAAGAGATGAGGGTAAAAGGAAATAAGCCTGAGATGGGATGTTTGGTGTCTCGTATCATTTCTCCCGATTGTTTACTTACTGTTGATAAAGTCTAAGGACAATGAGCTTGGCAGCCAAGACTGGTTTTGTGAATACAGATGTCATCAATGGCTACACTAAATTCACGTCTCATCAGGACAACAGATGTGGGCTGCGTTGGGCTACCACGGCAGAGTTGCTGATTGTTTTCTAGGGGGGACATGGATAAACGCTGGGATGAGAGAGGTGGGCACAGCTTTTGGGCTGGCCCTGGCCTGGCACCCTGCTAGGAGCCCGAGAGAGCCTGACTCGAGCTGGCCAGGCACGTCCGACGGAGTCTCCTTCCTGCCTTGTCCTGTTACGTTACCTGCTCTCAGCTGCCTGCCTTGCTTTTGACCTGGGCCCCTAGAATGATCTGCACAGTCTAATAGAACAGAGCATGAAAACTAAGGCAGCTGTTTAGAACAAGTTGGAAACTCTCTACATTCTAGCGTCCCTTCCCATAGGAGCTACAGCTTTGCCCACTGGGTCTCAAAAGGGCATCTTTGACTTCACAAGGTCAGGTCTGCTGGAGGCTTGACCTTGGCAGATCTCCAGCCGGTTAGGATGGACTCAGTGTGGCACTCACGTTGCCAGTTCGTAAAGGAGGATGAAAAGCAGCTTTCTGGTCCTGAAGGCTACGGTGCTTTGTCCATACTTGTTATTCAGCCTCTGGTTTGGAATGACAGGCAGGTCACTTCACCCCTGAGCGATTCTCTGTGCTTCCCCGGGATCCCAGCTGGGCTTTTGTTCAAATTCTTCTTGGGCTGCAACGTGTTTTAGTGTGTTTGTTATTGGTTTGGCATCTTTGCTGCCTTTTTACAATCTCTCATCCTATATGAAATTAAAGCATGTGTACGATATCAAAATCAAGTTTTTCTAGAGAAGGACAAGAAATCAGCAAGTACTAAGGAGCCCAGCCTTGCCCAGCTGCTCTGCTGTTGCTACCTCTGATGCCACAGGTGACTGTCCCGGTGCCTCATTGCAGTGTCAGGCCCCTGATGAAAGTGGGCTCGATGGCCCAGAGGACATTGCTGGTGCATGGACATCACTTTGCCTAAGTTCAAATCCAGACCCTACTATAAGGTTTGCATATCCTCCAGCAAACTACTTCGTCTCTTCGTGAAGGCCTTGGTTTTATGAAAAACACGATTACGTAAGATAAGAGAAAGTGCCCAGTGATCACTAGCTCGCATTGTAACTTAAGATTTAGGGCAGGCCAGGCGCAGTGGCTCATGCCTGTAATCCTAGCACTCTGAGAGGCTGAGGCGGGAGGATCACTTGAGCTCAGAAGTTGGAGGTTGCTGTGAGCTAGGCTGACGCCACAGCACTCTAGTCCGGGCAACAGAGTGAGACTCTGTCTCAAAAAAAAAAAAAAATATTTAGGGCAATATGTGGGCCTCTATATATCCTGAGAAAGAGTGAATCTCCATGTTTTCCTCTAGCACTTCTTTGCAATATAGTACTTTGCACTTTAGAGCACTCAGACACACATCTCCAAATATTTTTTCCATCTAATGTTAATTAGATCCTGGTGGCCTAATTGATGAGGGGATTGAGTAAAATTTAAAGTAAAGTGTCAATCTAAAACCATTACATTAAGAGTTTGCACCTAGCTAGCTATGGTGGCAAGAGAGAGGCAGGAAGTGAGGCAGCCTCTGGGATTTCCGCCCCACACAATGGGTGAACGATGGTACCATTGACAGAAGCAGGGAAGCGGCAGGCCAAGCAGGTGCATGCTCAGTCTGCTTGAGGGCATGCTGCATTTCAGGTGGCCTTGGAACATCTGAAAGGAGATGTCTAATAAGAGGCTGGACCTTAAGAGGAAACATAAGAGCTAAGATAATGCAGAGTTGTGAGGTCTTTGCACCCGCTGTCCCTCCTGTCTGGAACACGGTTTCTCCAGGTACCTGCACACTTCACTCCCCGACTCCTTCCAGATCTTTGCTCAAAATGTCATCTTTGCAGTAAGCCTCTCTTGGCCAATTTTAAATGGTGAATGCCCCCTACCCAAGCACTCCCTGTCCACCTTCTCGGCATGGTCTTTTTCCATAGTACATAGCACAATCGAACCTACTCAATATTTTACTTACTTTTACTTATTTATTCGGTTTATGATGTTCTACCTGTCAGAATGTAAGCTCCACAATGGTGCCTGGCACACGTGAGCACCCAACAAATATTTGTCGAATGAAAGAATGAGTCCTTCCTTCCTACATACCTGACACTAAGTGGTTTCCATGTATTATCCTATTGAATCTGAGCAAGAGAGTAAATTTAGACACATGGCTTTATAAATAATAATGAGAGGCAGGAAGTGAATAAGATCTGTAGGGAGCGTGTCTGGTGAAAAAGAGAAGAGGATTACAAACAGAGACCTACAGAACACCGTTGCTTCTGAGACAGGCAAGAGCAATGGACCCCACATAGGAAGCCAAGAAAAGCCTCTCGGAGAGCAGAAGGAAAGGCAGGTTGCCGTGGTGGCGTTAATAACGCCTTCGTCTCATTTGGAGACTCACGTGTGACATTTATAGTATGTAAATTCAGCGACTCTACTAATCCTTAAACGGAGATCAACTGAGGGAACATTTCGAGAGGGAGGAAGTGCTCAGAGGTGTTGGATGTTATGGAGAAGTTGGTCTAGGTAAGGAGTGAAAAGTGACTGAGAGAGAACGTTCCAGTAGAATCCATCTGCCTTCCTTGGCTGCATCTGATTTACAGTCACCACTGACAAGCCTCCTACCAAAATGGGTAGAATTATTTTTATTACTATGTCCCCTGACAGAGCATATCGCAAAAATATAAATGGCAGAGTTTACTTTTAACCAAAATGTAGACGCTGATAGCCAGTTCAGTGGTTCCCAGACTTTGGAATGTCATGAACTGATAACATCTGAAGGGGAAAAAAATAGATCACTGAAATATTAGACCAACTTGCCAAACCCCTGAGTCATTTGGCTCAATTCCTGTAGCATAGTCTGACCAGAGGGAACGAGTAAGCTGAGAATCATTTAGGAGGCACGGAACCCGGTCGAGATGGTTCGTGTTGGCTTCTGGCCTTCGGGGAAGTCAGAAATCCTTTTGGAAGGGTTAAGACTTCCAGCCATTTGCCACCAAACTTGCCCCGCTGTGGGCACTGTGTTTGCCCTGATGCTTTGTTCACCATCACGTTGCCCAGAAGTAGCCCGAAAAGTCTTTAGCGCCCTTGACTAGTAATTTCCATCGACACCCCCCATGCCGCTGATAAATATACAGTCATACAGTCTCAATTAAATCATGTGTTTGCTGTGTCACTTGAAGTCAAGTGCCCTGACTGTCCCTCTCTGGCCCCCTACACAGACATAGGCGCGCACACACACACACACACACACACACACACACACACACACAGTAGAAATCCAAGCACCACCACTGGGCAGGTGAGATTTTATGGGATAAGGTGCCTGGTGCTGGTTGTTAATACAGGAAGGCTTTAAAAAGAGATTACTGAAAGCAGGATGGAAGCGACTCTCAAAAGGAGCTTCGACAAAGGGAGGCTTTTTTCCAGGGTCAGCTCTGCCTTGGGCGGTGGAGCAAATTAAGCATTCCTTTTGCTTCTGACAGTATTTCAAAGGAGGGTAGCCTCCCTCATGTTTTGAGAGTACAGACACTCATTCATTATCAGATTGACATTAGCCAGAATATTTGAATGTCAACAAAGACATGGGAATGATCGTTGGCCTAATTATTTCTTGCATCCCCTTTGGAAGTTTCCATGTGTGCAGTATTTTAAATAAAGAGTATTTCCAGATTGATTTTTTTTTTCTGCTGTTGTACGAATCCTGAATCTTATCAAGGATGCAGTCTAAGTGAACTTGGAAGAAAGCTTCAGTTTCATATCTTCTGGCTAATGTTCCGTAAATGTCATAATTTGGCTATTTAATGGGGAGTGTGTGTTTTTTTAATGTAATAGATATGCCAAACGTTAATGAAGGGAAGAAGAGAGAGAATGACTGAGAAATGCCATCTCAAGCTCAAAAACGTCAAAATTGGCATTAAAAATAGAAGTTTCTTATCACCAGGAATGGGAGATAGTCACAGACATTAAAATAGACAGTCTGGTCTTTGCTGCTAGTTTCCCGTGAGAGACTTACTGGGTAACCTTCGCCCAGTAGGTCCACCGGCTCATGCTGGTTTCCTGCATTTGTTCAGCGGGGACTGGGATGTACATTGGCCTAAGTGACACTGAGGCTTCCAGCTGGTGCGGGGAGGTTGTGACAGTCCTGCGATGACATGGCCTTAGGTCGTCCTCTTCCCCACCTTGTCCAGTAAGGCTCTGGGCAGAGGCCTTCATCTCATTTGGACACTTATATGTGACATTCATCATATGCAAATTCAGCAACCCCGCTAATCCGTAAAGGAAAGCTGCTCTGCGGGAAAAGCTTTAGCACTAACTATGACTTAGCTTAGGGTGGAAGAAGAAAAACTATTCTGATTTAGTTGGAAGTATGGAACACTTACTAAAAATGTAGGTTTTATTACTTTGAAAGATTTATAGTAGCAAGGATCAGGTTAAATCCTGGCCTAATGGCAATTTTTCCAAAAACTACTTTGATAACGCATCTGTTTGGGTTTTTTGGCTTTTTATGGAGACAGGGTCTTGCTCTGTCACCCAGGCTAGAGCGTAGTGGCATCATCATAGCTCACTGCAGCCTCCAGCTTCTGAGCTCCAGCAATCCTCCTGCCTCAGCCTCCCAAAGTTTAGGATCACAGACATGAGCCACTGTACCTGGCCAACACTGACACATCTTGAAGAATGGTGTGTTTTTAATGTATTGTCTTTGTGCACTTCTAAAGTTCTTTCTAAAGTTAAAATTCTTGAAAACTACTGTCTTACTTCATGAGCATTCTTTTATAACTGTATTTATGCTTTTCATTGGTTTACTGAGAATTTATTTCGATGTTAACTTTTATACACTTCCTCAAATTCTTAACTAGAGAAGTCCAAATGCACGAGGTTTTATTGTTGTGGTTCTCTTAACTTTTATCGCACATTTTTTCTGCTTACATAGTGCTTGGCAAACATAATAAACATTTGGATGAATTAAATGAAGGGCAAAAGGCCACAGATTCAACCCTCACAGCCATTAGTTAGCCTTGCATTATTCCACTTGCAGAGACACAATCTCTAGTTCTGATCACCCATTTGATGCCGCTTGCAAAGGCCATTGGTCCAGTGTAGGCCATGAAGGAAGGCTTATTACTGCTACGTGACATGGTGCTTATGCTGTCACGGCAGTCTTCTTGCTCACAGTGACAGACCTCAGCACTGTTTCCGCATTTACACATCTACTGCAAGGAGTCAGGAGGTGTGTACACTTCCTGCTAGCAGAGGAGTTAGGAGGAGTGCATTGTGAGTGATTTTCTGTTTATGTCAGATCAGAGCTGCAGCGGGCTCCGGCTGTTGACGAGGTGGCCCAAGCAAAGTCCTTTCTCTGTGCTCCCGGGTGCGATACATTCCACACCGCTCAGGGGCCCTACAACTACAGGGCATAGGATAAACTCTCAAGGATGAAGGTAGAGATGGCTCTTTCCCTGGAGAAGAAGCCCATGACTTTGGGAAGTCAGAGATGCCGGCAGGCACGTGGCTGTCCTCTGCCCAGGCTCAAGGAGTCATTTCCAAACCCATCTTGACCACTCTGCCTCTGCCTTGCCCTCTCCTCTGCCTCCTAAACCGGGGAGACCCTGCTCATTTGCTGGGATTCAGCAGATGCAGAAGCTTTCTCAAACACATCTCCAGCTTTTCCAAACACAGCTAATCTTCCCTTTCCTGTGCTCCCAATGACACAAATCACAGTGGATTATAATCTCTGCTTTTGGGTCTTTCCCAAAGAGAATTTGTGCAGAGGGACTGTCTCTAATCCACTGTGGATCCCCTGTCTTTGGCACATAGTGACTGCTCTGTAGAAGTCAAAATCAAGCAATAACTTACAATCACAGAGCAACTTCCTAGCCCTGATATAAATGAGGCTAAGTATTCAGGAAAGAATTTCTCAAAAGAACAGCAATTTTGTTTATAATACAGCAGCCCTGTAATATGTAACGCTGTAGCTGAGAGAATCAAAACAATAGCTGAAAGTCATTAAAAACGTTAGTCACCCGTGTAGATTATTTCTGGTTTCACAGCCCAAGTGGCCATTTGCAGAACTCTTGCCTGATTATATTGGACTTAGTACTGTCTCAAGGCCTTTTCCAGAAATAAGAAATCATGTTTCCCGACTTAAAACCCCTAACATTTCCAGGTACATTAAGATGAGATGACCACAGTGCGTTCTTTTGCACAGAACTATTCCATAAAACATTTATTGGTGCCTATGAGTTTTTAAGGTGTTAAAGCTGATAGCCAACAACCGACTATGTTATTATTAGTCCTGGCTCACAAATTGCTGTGCTACCTATCAGAATGAGGTTTCATGGAATCTGAATGATTGACCAGAGTCATTCCAGATAGTTCCCTGAAGGTCTTAAAACCGTAACTTCCTAAACAACGTGCCCAGCGACTGGCCTCCCCATCATTTTGGAGAATACGAATGTTCAAATGTTGTTTTTCTTCTTGTGTCATTAATGTTGATACCATTTTCTTTCTAAGAGTTGAAACACAGGGAGGAAAAACTCCAGCCTGTTTTACTCATTAATGAGTCAGAGGAAGAGTTGCCACCGCTTCTGATTATCAAGGGTCAATGTCAAGATCCTTAGCGAGGAAATATGTTTATGTCATCAAGAAAGTTAACACACATGCCAAATTGTACAAAGTTAGGGGAATGTTTGTGACCATGTCACCTGATGCCAAGTCCTGTACAAACCCAGGTCCTGGGGGTCTGGGTGGTTATTGTGATGTTAAGATCAAATTTCAAGCATCGTAAGAGTATTTTTGTAGAAAACGAGGCAAAATATACCCCTGGGGATAAATATTAACAGTCTGCTGAAGTTATTACTCTGCTTGTCCTTAGCAAATGCTTCATTACTGCCGGGCAGGCAAAGGTGATCCATTCCCTCCTCCAAAAACTGATTGACTCTTAGAGAACAGAGTGAATGTGGGGTCGTCGTGAGACAGTCTGGCGGGAGTCAGGGTTTACACAGGCATGTAGTTTGGAAGGGCTGAACTTGTCTTCTTCCACCCCTAAGAGGTCACTAGAAGCTCAGACTAGGGCTTTGAAAAGCTCACTGCGTTCACGTCCGTCCCCACATTATAATGGAGGTGCTCCCTTCTTTTTTGCAAAAGCCAGAGTCCCTCCCACCCTCTTAGAGACCTTGCTGTCCCCTTCCGCCCCTACAGCCTTCCCTTCCCTTCTCTTCGCCCTCCTCCCCACGCCCCTGTCTGCTCCCTCCCTCCTGGCATCATTAAACATGCTCCAGTCTCTTTTATCTTGGACAGATCCTCCCTCCCTAACCCTCAGCCCCGTGCCTGGCTCACTGTCAGCCGGAATCCTCCAGAGCATCCTCGCACTCACCGTCTTCCCCTCCTTGCTTCCTCCTTAACACCCGCCACTCCTGCTTTGACCCTGCGCCCTCGCCAAACTGCTACAATCCTCCAGCTTCTGACGATCATAAAGCTAAACACAGCCTTGTCGTAAAACCCCCGATCTCACCCCCAAGAGAAATGAACTCATGTCCAGACAGAGCCCGCATGCGAATGTCTCGAGCAGCTCCGTTCATAATCCACAAAAACTGAAAATAAGCAACACATCCTTTCGCCTGTGAATGGGCACACGCATGGCGGTATGTTCACACAACGGAACACTGCTCAGCAATAAGAAGGAATGTACTATTGACGCATGCAGTAACATAAATGATTCTTAAATATATTTTGCTAAGTGAAAGGACCCGGACCCAAAAAGTTACCTACTGTGGGATTCCATGTATGACAGTATGGAGAAAGACAAAACCCTGGGAATGTAAAACAAATCGCTGGTTTTCAGGGGTGGGGGAGAAAGACAGAATTACAAAGGGAGGGATGAGCCAAGCTGTGGGTGACGGGACTGTCCTGTATCACGGCTGAGGTGACAGATATGTGACGCTTTGTATTTTTCAGAACCCACAGAATCCTACAGCTGAGTGAATTTCACTATGTGCATGTATTTTTAAAAAATCAATCAGAATGTGGAGGCACCCCAAAATGGAATACAAACTAAGGAATTTTTTTTTTTTGAGACAGAGTCTCACTCTGTTGCCCAGGCTACAGTGCCATGGCGTCAGCCTGGCTCACAGCAACCTCAAACTCCTGGGCTCAAGCGATCCTCCTGCCTCAGCCTCCTGAGTAGCTGGGACTACAGGCATGCGCCACCATGCCTGGCTAATTTTTTCTATGTATTTTTAGTTGGCCAATTAATTTCTTTCTGTTTTTAGTAGAGACGGGGTCTCACTCTTGCTCAGGCTGGTTTTGAACTCCTGACTTTGAGCGATCCACCCGTCTCGGCCTCCCAGAGTGCTAGGATTATAGGCGTGAGCCACCGCGCCCAGCTCAAACTAAGGAATTTTTTTTAAAAAATGATACTAATGACCTCCATACTTCCATGGGGACTTAACAGTCATAGCTTACTGTATCTGGTACTGTGACAGCCCCCTCCCTCCCACCCCACTGGACATTCCTGAAACCAGTTTTCTGGAAACCACACTCCTCTCCCAACTGCTGACCACTAATCTCATTTCTTCTGGAATCCGTGTATTTTCTCCCAGAAAGTGACTTCAGTGGTACCACACTGGTCCACGCTGCCACCATGTCTAATCTACGCTCCTGCTTCTCCTATTAGGCTCCCTGCAGCCTTTTCCTCCAACCATCTCCACTCTGTGGCTGGGGTGATCTTTTTGAAACAAATTAAATCGCTGCATTCCTCTGCTCCAAGCCTGCTGCGGTTTCCCATCGCTTTTACAATAAAGCCCAAATTCCCGACCAAGTCCTGCCGGGGTCTTCGTGCTCTGGCCACTGGTGACCTCCCAACCTTTGTCCCCTGCTGCTTCCCTACCTCCCCCTGCATCCAGCCACCCCAGCCTCTTCCTTCCACACCCGCAGCAGGCCCCTTCCCACCCCAGGCCCTTTGCACACGCTGTCTTCTGCACATGCACTTCACTAATTCATTCTTGTTCCCCTCCAGGCCTTGGGTGAATTGTCACTTTTGCCTGCCATGAGCCCTCAGACTAGATGTGCCTCCCTTGTGACATGTTTTCCTAGTTTCTCTTTCTGAGCATTTATTTTTCCTATCAACTGGTCTTCTCTAAAAGGCAAGAAGGAAAGGGGTGTGGCTTAAGCAGTGCTGTCTCTCTAGAGCCAAGGATGATGTACAGCACCCTGCAAGTACTCAACAAATGTCTGTTGGGTGGAAATAAAAATCAAGTTAATAAATTGAATAATGCACAGTGCAACACACTGTGTATAGGTAATGGGGAGCCATTGAAGGTATCGGTGCATAAGAAGACAAAGGGGAAGTATGTTAAACAGCATGAACTTGGCTGTCACATGCAGGAGAGACTGGGGGATCCATCAGCATGGAGATTAGAATGTGACAGGCCAGGCGTGGAGCGATACGGGCCCAGGTTAGAATAGTAACAAAAAGAATAAGGAGGGAAAAATCGTAGGCTTTGGTGACTGATCATATTTGGAAGGCAGAAGGGAAAAACGTAGATTCAAAAATTAGGGCCTGGTAATTTTTTAAATAATAAGAAATGAAGAAAAGAGAACAGGGTTTCGGAGGAAGCTAATGATTTCAGGTCACTACACTGTCACGGTGATGGTGAGATTTCTGAAGAATTCCAAGTGGGCCTAAAAAACAAAGACTGTCTGCATACTTCTTCCAAATCAGGACCATCTGCAAGGAAAGCTCCAGTGAAATCGTTATTTGTGCAGATAATTTTCTCTGCAGGTGGTATCCTTTTCTCCGGGCAGGACTGTGCCGAGGCCAGGCCACATTTCACACGCAGGAATGGCCACAGCGCCGCTGGGAAGGTGCTTGCATTCTTCGAGGAAACTGGCTGGAACAGCAAGCTGCGGATCTGTGTGTTCCAGGGGGCATCAAACCTCCCCTTCTCCTTGTGTGCCCGCGAGCTGCCACTGATCTTCGGCAGAGGTGACCTAGAAGAAAAGCCAGTTAACCCTCAGGCCCACAGGGCCTGTGAGTGGTTGGGTCGTGGACCTGGTAAAGCTTTGGTTTTCGGAGGCAAGGAAGGAAGAGAGGCCGTCAGTAAGGCACGTGGGATTCTACGGAATCAGAGGAGCTGGAAAGGCCCCAGGAAGTGCAGGATTGGGGCGGGGGTAGAGTTGAGAGATTCACTGCTTAGGGGATGAGATTCTCACCTTCCTGTGCAGGGGATGCAACTGTTTTACCTAACATAAACTTACAGAAAAACATAAAGTGTAGTTTTAGACCACCAAGTGTAGAGAAAGAAGGATGTCTGAAATAAGGAACTGAAGTTTGCAAAAACCCAAATAGGGCTGAAACCAGGACCATTCAGTGCTAAAAGCTCCCTGAGGCTCTCGATGGATTGCTCTGGTCTGTTAGTGGAGAAGGGTCTGCCCAGAGACCAGAGGCCCGAAGTTAAAACCCCATAGCACTCTGCAGAGAACCGTCCACGCCAGCCACCTTCTGGCAGCTCTGGGGGTAGGAGAATTTCTCTGAGCTCTGAGCAGGGGGAGAGAGAGTGGGTTTAAGGTGGGCTTCATAGGGTGACAATCTCTGTTCAGAGCCCACACTGTTTGACTGTCTCATAGACAGCGGCCTGTAATTCTCATCTCTGAGTCGGTGTGTGTGGGGTTGTGGGGTGCAGGAGAGGAGGGAGAGACAGAGACACCAAGAATTCCTCTGCCGGAGAACTTGAACTTGCCATTGTCTACCTTGGAAGGGGCTCAAGACCAGACTGCACCCACTTTAGTCCACTGGCTTCAACTACAGTAGAGAAAACAACAGGAAGAAAAGCTCTCGGGCTCCCTCTCTGTGAATCCTACCCCTGTTTGGGCAAACCCACTGCCCATCTCGTGGGAGGGCGGAGGGAAGGCCCTTATTACACCCCGCAGAGGTGGTGCATTTACTAGTTCTGCCCCTGGGGAAACGACTCCCGCTTTAAAGAGCTGCCTTGCTTTGCCTGCATTAAAAGAGAGAATTAATTTGATTTCCTTATGTTTCACTTGCCTGCCGATAATATCCTACCTGACAAGAGGGTGGCCATGGCTACATCATTACATTATTACGACCACCCGTCTCTTTCTTCCTCCTCCTCCTCCTCCCCCTCTCTGCCTTCACTGGAGCGATCAACTGTAACTTTGTCTTGTCTCATTGGTCTTCAAACCTTCTAGGTCTTGGGTTTTTTTTTTTTTTCATCACCCCACCAGGGAGCAGGGATCTGAGGCTGCCGTTATGATGGTTAAGTCGGTAACAAGCTCAAAGTCGTCGCTCTGCTTGGCCAGTGACTTCTGAGCACAGCAGGTTGCACGTGTGTTTGGCAGAGAATAAAAGGTTTCCCTGCAGACAGCAGCCTCCTGGGTGCAGGTCCCAGACAGGACGCTACGTCCAGGAGACGGCAAGAGAGCACTTGTAACCTACACTCAGATATGTTCCTCTTCAATGTCTGCATTGAAGCTGAAACTTTTAAAAAGAACCGAATACGTTCAATACTTTGGGCTTGAAAATTATCACAGGGGAACAAAACAAAATCAACATAACTAAGCATCCATCACCCCACCATTCTGTCTCAAATCTGTCTACTGATCCTCAACGTACTCTGTAACTAGGGTGCTTTTTCACACAGTGTCTTATGTAAAGCAAGCACTCAGGACACCAAGTGAATGCTGCTTTTAGCAAAGCTATCATTTAGTTTGTGTCCTGGCCCAGTTTAGAGGATTGCCTTAAAGGCAAGAGATGTTATTAACTTTTCCCTTCCCAGACTATTTTGCAAGGGTATCAATTCTCATACTAAAGGATACATTTCTACCATTAGTGCAATTTTGATTATTTAGATCTCAATTATCTTAGATGTTTTTCTTCCCTATTTTCTTCCTTTTCATGTCAGTTTTAGAGAAATGGGGTTTTTTAAAAACATGTTCCTCATACATTTGGCTAGGAAAAGAAAAAACTTAGTTATATAACCCTTTTATTAAATGCTCTAAGAAAACACGCAGAAAGAATATGTCCAAAGGACGTAGGATAAATGTTTTCTATCAGGAACTTTGTAACCACTGTGTTGAAAATTTTAGCTCTGCTAACAAACATTTTTAAAGCTTTTTATAGAGTTTCTTTGTCTCAAAAAATATATATATATACATATATATATATGAAATTTTCTATATTACTATTGCTCCAAAGACCTAAAAAAACAAACTACAATTTGTCCAGTCAATTCACAATAACAGTCAAGGTCAAAATATAGTCACAGCTCGGTGAAAGCAGCACCCCTGTGTTAATAGCATGTATTACTGCAGAAACCCAGCTGATGGACATCTGAGAAGACCCTTAGCAGCAGGCACACAGTATTGGCGCAAGTTCCGTTTTTTTTTCCTCTAACGGTTATTAGTGGGGTTTTCCAATGTTTCTAAATTATTCATTTAACAAGTTTAAATACTGTTCAAAGAAAAGGTTTTTTAAATTCGTTTTTAAGTATTTTGACCCTCTTTTTGTGCACGCTTAGAAACCACCCAGGACGTCCATTCTTCTAGAAATATGTCAGCACTCTTGGATGCTTAAATGGAGGATTTTGATGTGATTTTTTAAAAAATGTTTGCAATTTTCATTTATTCATGATTTGCTTGCACATTATTGTTGCTGTACTTGGGAGCTGATAATGAGTTAAACTGATGGCTCATCAAGGTATATGAAGGAATTCAGTGATTTAAAAATACTGATAAAACACTAGACTGAACCATATGAAATTGCCATCAGTAGGTCATTTAGCCTATTCAAATGATAGTTTTTATAAGTTTAGCCTGGTATTTTCACTTAGAAATCAGTCATATTGTGCTTTTCCTTGTGTTTTGGTTTTGTTTTTGCTTTTTTCCTTCGTACTTTTAATTTTTTTTTATTTTTATTTTTTTTCATTGCAGCATATTATGGGGGTACAAATGTTAAGGTTACGTACATTGCCCTTGCTTCCTTCGTACTTTTAAACTTTGTAACAGCAGTTTATTTATCTTGGATGTTGGATTCTCGGTGTAAAACGTGACACATCCAGGGAATGGGAAATGAGAAGTGACAATGGGTATGGGACTTCTTTGGGGGGACGGGGTGTTATGAAAATGGTCTGGCATTACGTAGTGGTGATGGCTGCACAATTCTGTGGACATACTAAAAGCCACTGACTTGTACATTTTAAAAGTGTCAGCTTGATGGTATGTGAATTCTATCTCCAGTAAAAAATTATCCAGGCTGGGTGTGGTGGCTCACGCCTGTAATCCTAGCACTTTGGGAGGCCAAGCGGGAGGATCACTTGAAGTCAGAAGTTCGAGACCAGCCTGAGCAAGAGTGAGACCCCATCTCTACTAAAAAATAGAAAAAAAAAACTAGCCAAGCAACTAAACATAGAAAAAATTAGCTGGGCATTTTGGCATGTACCTATAGTCCTGGCTACTCAGGATGCTAAGGCAGGAGGATCGCTTGAGCCCAGGAGTTTGAGGTTGCAGTGAGCTAGGCTGACGCCACTCTACCTAGCTCAGGCAACAGAGCCAGACTCTGTCTCAAAAAAAAAAAAAAAAAAAAATTCAAAGATACACAGTTTGGGAAGGAAGAAATAAAGAAAATCTTTGTTCACAGTCAGCATGATTATCTATGCAATAAATCTGAAAGAACCAACAAAAAAACATCCTGGAACTAAGAAGCAGTTATAGCAAGGTTGCAGGATACAAGGCTAGTATACAAAAGTCTGTTGCTTTCTTATATACCAGCAATAAGCAATTGAAATTTGAAATTCAAAACATGATACCATTGGCCAAGAAAGTTGAATACTTAGGTATAAATCTAACAAAGCATGTATAAAATCTATATAAGGAAAACTATAAAACTCTGATTAAAGAAATCGAAGAACTAAATAAATGGAAAGATATTCCAGTTTATGGAATAAAGGTTGTGCGTCTATAGGGATGGGGATATATGGGAACTCTGTACTTTGTGCTCAATTTTGCTGTGAACGTAAATCTACTGTAAAAAATAAAATCTATTTAGAAATATATGGACTTAGAAAAATGGCAAAGTTTGGTTTTTAAAAATTGGCAAAGCAATAATTTTGTTAAGGTTGCTGTGTATCTGGCTTTACCCACTGCAGATTCTTGCTTGGAATAATCAGGGTGGTTTCCCTGAAACACATTCCTAGCTGTTTAAATTATCGGAGTAATTTTCTACTTAGAATTTTGGGAAGACACCAAAGAAAACGTTGAAAAATGACTAAACTTCCCACCCCAAGATGATAACTATGCCTATTTTATGTGATGGTTATATAAACATAGAGGTACATGGCCTAGTAACAAAAATACACCTATGAAATCCTAGGATTGGGTCCAGGTAGAAATTCTAGAAGCTCATATAGGCAAAAAAAAAAAAAAAAAAAAAAAAAAAAAGCAGGGAGAAAGAAAAAAAAAAAAAGGCAAGACAGAGTTCCAGAAAAATCAACTCAGGAAACACCTGGATTGTACCAAGCATCAAGTTCCAAAGAGCATGAGTCTAGTGTTAGAAGAAATCTAAACACTCAGCCGTAGGGAGAACGTTCATGAACCAAAGGTGGTAGCTTTTCAATGCCGCCTCTTTCAGCCATCCCATAGGTGAGGATGGAACCCCCAAGAGAAGTGAGCTGGCCCAGGCGTAGATAAGCTTCTAGATCTTTCTGCCCAAGAGACCGGAAGTATCTGTTTTCACCTAGAACAAGGGCTGCCGTTCTGCCCATCTTCTCTGAGCAGAGCAGGTCCTCTGCGGGGCTGCAGTGCCCCTGTGCGGCGTAGTTTGATTCATTTCTCAACAAGTCTTTACTGAGTACCTGCCACGTCCCAGGCACTCTTCTTGGACATAAAGGTGAGGGAGCCAATGGAAGGACCAGGTGGCTTTCAGCCGAGGGTGGAAGCCGTTGCCATCATCAGTCCACCAGGCACGCACGCACCTGGAACCTTCCGCGGGGCGGAGCTCTGCAGCGTGGAGGGAGGACTGTGATCCAGGTGAAGGAGGCCCTTCCAGGGAGGTGGCGAGGGGCTGAGGCCGGAAGGGACAGTGGGAGTTATTAGGAAGTCGGAGACCAATGCTAGGCACAGGGAACATCGTGAAGGAATCAGACTTTGTGCAGGAGTTTTAACAAGCCCCTGCCATCCATCAGATGGTGGCGGTTTATGTGAAATGTTCTGTGTAACCACTTCCAGTACACAAGGTGGCAGAGGCGGTTAGTTACCTACTGTTGCGTTTTGCCTCCTTGATAACAGAACCCTGATGCCTGGCTGGGCACAGTGGCATCTGGAGAAAGAGACTGCATTTTCCAGCCTCCTTTGCAATTAGGTGTGGCCCCATGTAGCTATAGACCGAACGATGTGGTCAGTTGTACAGACTTCAGAAAAATGTCTTTAAAAAGAAAGGGTAAGAACATTTTCCTCCCTTTCTCCTCTCTCTTGCCTAGAATGCAGAGATAATGGCTGGCACTCCAGCAACCACTTTGGACCATGAAATGACATGGAGACTGGAGACCAGATCTCATTTACTAGATTATAAAGATAAAAGGGGACTTGGTCCCTGATTATGAGGATATCCCATGCAAATCCTAATTGCCTATGAGCTAACTTCTTTGACATGATAGCATAAAACACTTGTGTGTTTATGCTTCAATGAGAGTGGGGAATCTCAGTTACCTACAGATCAGTGAAAGGCCAGGAAGCTGGATGTCACTGGGAATCCCAGCTTATCTCACGTCACTGTTACCAAGTATTCTATGCTGTTAATAGATGTACAACAGAATACATCTCAACCAGATCTTATCAATTTATATATTTTTTTCTGCCTAAATGTAGAGGATAGGACCAAATGCCTTTACAATATATTTCATCAATAGTTCTTGAATAGCATATCTTGAAAGTGAATGTCTTGCCACATCAAATCTCCTAACAATTGATAATAGCATTATTAGAATTTTTCTTTTTAAAAGGCCCTTGTACTCACACAAAGTTTGAAGACTGTTGCTTAGTGTTGCAATGGGGAAGAACAATGCCAGCAAGGTGTTGTCTGGGTTATCTTCTATAAGTTACTTTCAGTTAGTTGTGAAACTATTATGTAAAATAAAGGAGAAAAAAATTAATGAAAAATTAATGATTTGATCTCATTACTCTGCAACATAGCAGAGTGGTAGGAAGGGGTTACCCAGGAAAAAGCAGGTCTCGGGGTTCATCTGGAAGAGCATCCATGGCCATCCAATAGGCATCACATGTCAAGGCAGGGAAGAAACAGCCAAGAAGGTTCCAGAAGCCTGCCCATGTTAGATTTGTTCTTTCCTCCAAAGGCAGGCTATTTTATTTTATCTACTAGGTGTGAGCAAGTGTGTAACCAGAGGATTGTTTATGACAGAAGGAAATCACACATCTTCAGAAAAATACTAACCTCAGTTGAGGCAGGGGGAAAAATGCTAGGATTACCGTACAGCCAAAAATATTTCAGTGGCAAAAACAGATAAGGATGCCTGATGATCATGTTATCAACTAGAATTCAGTGACTGGGGGGGGTTCTTAAAATTGAAAAGACATAGTAGATTGAATAGTAAATAAGAGCTGGAGGAAAAAGAAAAAAGTGTGGTACTTGCAGTTTTAAAAGATGTTCACAAAATACATCTTCGACTTTACTGCCCAGAAAGTCTAGCTTAAATCCTTTGTAAAATAGTTGAACGCATATTAAGAGAAAATAAGCCTTTAAGCCAACTAGAGATTAGAAAAACGAGGAGCAGAAATCACGTTTTACTAAATCAATGGCTTCTTTACGGAATGGTAAAATTAATGGATGAAGAGGATACAATCTTTGTAATATATCCTAACTTTCAAGAAGCTATTACCGTCCTGTCACCGAATTGTACTTGATATGTTGATTCAAACTTGCCAAGATCTAAGTATGTCCCCTCGATTGCAAAGTGGACGGGAATTTAGGCGACATCTAATGATGAATGATGGAGGGAGACTCAGGAGGGAGGAATGAGCTCTCCAAACCGGCTGTGATTTGAATTTCACTTTATCATTTCTTTCACCAACGATCAAAGAGGTGGGATTGACACCCCGAGTAATGACGAAACAGACAAAAAAATTCCATTATGGTGCTTAAATTATTTAATGTCACAGACAGAAAGACACTAACTCTTTTGTCTGTCTTCCCAGTTGCCTTTTTTTAAGAACTGTGATAGCTGCCTTGTTTTATATAGTTAAGTGAGTTTATTGACTTTTCAGTTGAATTGTGGTCTCTTTGTGAAATTAACATACTTCAGATTGCTGAATAGATTGCTGAGCAGTGTTTACGCTGAGCTACAGCTTTATGATCTTTGCATGGCTCCTACCTTCTGTCAATAATTCTCCACGTGGATTAACTGTGCTCGGGAGAACCAGGGAAATGAACAGATGGAAACCGGAGGGTGGAGTCGACCGTCAGTTAATGGGGATCTGAGATCAACAGAAATCCAGATGGACATTCAGGGAAGAACTAAGGAAGATAAAAAAAAAAGGGGGAGAAATGCTTGAAAGTAAAAGGAAACATGATGAAAGGAAAGATTAATCCAGGGATAAATACAAAAAGAACTAGGAATAAAAATAAATAAATATTTGGGGGATAGAAAAGAGGTAGGAAGAACGGAACGGCTGTCAGAGTGACCCAGGGACAATATTAAAGGACTTGGTTTGAGATTGACTTGGAACGGATGAAAAATGAAATAAAAATTCCATTTGATTGTTGCTGATGATTCATGGTATGTTTGGCTTTTTTTTTTTAACTCAATGTTTTACGTACCTATAAAGAGCAGAATGGTGCTGGCGTAACTACAGGTGAGCGTCGGACTTTGACACAGTCTTAACACTCTAAAGTTTGTATAAGAGATTGTGGTTCCTAATTCACTTTTTCATGTTGGTAAATTAGCTAATCTCTGTCTTCATCTGAAGACAGACTAGTTGTATATTTGCATCAATTATAGGAGAGTAAAGTCTCAGCACAGGTATTCAGAGTTCTCTTTTATCCATATGAGAGAACTATGAAAAGTTGTATATTTGGTGATTTTATTCAGTGCCCTTAGGGAGCTTAAAATAGTAAAAAAATGTAGATTCATTCTTCAAAGGAGCTAGTGTGCACCATTAATGATTGTTACAATTAGACAATAAAAACATACAATTTAAGTTATTTGCCATCCTTTGAATCATGAAATGAAATTTTGCAATTATGTGGCTAGAGAAGAAAAATATATATAGATTGAGGCATATTTATGCAAAGTCCTGAACAATAATTTCTTTCCTTTCTTCCTCTGATTCTGATTCCTTCTGTGGGCCCCCCCAAAAAAATCTAAAATGTTTTTATCTTTAATTTCTCTACCTAAAGCAAATGGATTATAAACCTTTATTGAGAAGTGCAATGGGAAATAATTCATTAATAAATGTGAAATGTTGCCAGAAGGCAAAATGGCACAGGTTTTGAGTGCCCATTATGCCGGTAATATTTCTGCATTGTAAATTTGGATTTTAAGTTGTATGGAGACAAATACTTAGGCTAAAGCAATGCAGGTTTGAGTTTCCTCAAAGTGCATATTAAAAATGAGGTAATTTGATAGCTAACCACCAAGATCTATTTTCAAATTACTTTTGCAGGCATGACATATTTTTACTAATTTTTCTTTATGCATTCTTGTAACTTAAATATTCAGATTTTAGCTACAGTGGGCACTGTATTAATATTTTCAGTGACACATTAATGGACGCCAAGAATGATTGTGTTATGTGGTTTGTTTATGCCAGTAGTTATATTTGATGTTAGCTATTTGGTACAAAATACAATTCTTACACGTTATGGGAACATAAACTTTATTGCTGTCTCATTACCATGTAGAAGCCAAATACGAGCAAAAGAATAAAATCCTGTATTAATCTTGCAAAAGATTGGCTGTGGGTAACCCAACTGATTCTGTTATAGTTTAATTAATGGAATAAAAAGGGAATAAATAGCATCAATGCCTCCTAATAAATGTAATTCTCTCGCGGCAAGATATGTACAGTGAAAAATGATAAAAGAATTCTGACGGAATGGCTTTTTGTCTAGTTGAATAATGCAACCCTCTCTTCTGTGCCCATAAAAAAAGATATTTCCGTCCTAAGGCTATATTTTGCAGTGTCATTTTAGGTATTCATTTCTTGGGGGGAAAAATCCTTTGCTTCTTCAACTTTAAGGAATTAGATTTCATTGACTAGAAAAAAAAAGAGTATCTAAAATAGCTTAAATTGTTTTTTGGTTTGTGAAATGTAAAATGTCCTCACTGTGGGTGAGTGCAGCCACATTAGTGTTGACGACTTTGCCCAACCTTTTTCTCCTTTGCACACGCTCTTGTCCTTTGCTGATGGTACTATCAGAGGGATGTATTCATGGAGAAAAAATTTTAGATGAGAGGGTTTACATTTTTAGATACTTTAGTTTAATTATGGACATTTCCCCACAACGTTAAGATTTTCTGAGGACAAATGCATTGGAAGGAAGTAGCATGTCACTACCTACGCAGGGGTATCATGAATGCATGGGTATGTTCATCGTAAAACAGAGACTAGCTTCACTTTTTTCCATAATAGTGTGGCTGCCAGCTTTATTTTATTCCGTAAGTTCAAATTTATACCCTAGTGTGATGGATTGAACAGTGTCCCCCCAAATTTATGCCCACCCAGAACTTCAGAAGATGACCTTATTTGGAAATTGATCTTTGCAGATGTTATTCAGTTAAGATAAAGTCATATTGAATTAGAGTTGGCCCTAAACCCAACGACTCCTGTCCTTATAAGAAGAGGAGAGGCCACGGGAAGGCAGAGATTGGAGTGAGAGGAGCCGAGCTTGCTACCAGCCATCAGAATCTAGAACCAGGGCGTAGAACAGATCCCCCCCTCAGAGGTTCCAGAAGGAACCAACCCTGCTGCACCTCGATTTCAAATTTCAGAACTATGAGAATAAATTCCCATTTGTTTTAAGCCACCTAATTTGTGGTAGTTTGTGACGGCAGCCAGGAGTAACCACGACACCTGGACAGACAGCTTGATCATGCTCCACCTGTCGCAGGAGCATCCCAGTGAGACTGTAGGCAGACTGATTCTTCTAGGTCCACCAGTGGGAAATCAATAGTAAGGAAAAAAAGGTGGGGTATAACTAACACGCCCAAATTTCTCCCTAGTAAGCGTAAGCGACAGGTCAGGCTTTCTGCATGATAAGGACCACATCTAGAACATGGAATCTCAGAGGTGCTACCAATAGCACAAAGTCTGATGACAAAACAATAGAACAGCTTTTTAAGGAAGCCAGGTTGTCCCTGCAAGAGTGCCCTTAACTAGGGATAAGTATTATAGAAGATAACAGCATCCACTCTAATATTTTAAGCAGAAAAGGAATTTGGTTCACAAAATCACTGGAAAGGCTAGAAGATCTGGATCTAGGCTCTGATTCCAAAAATGGCTCCTGAAGCAGCACCTCCAAGCAGAGCTGGCCTGCTGGGGAACTTCGCCCTTGGTCCTACCCAGGAAGCCGCTGCCCCAGCTGTTAACTGCTGGATCTTGCCACTTAATGTATCATGCAGTTGGGTAATGGAAGTCGCCCTCGGTCATACCCAGGAAGCCACTGCCGTGCCTGCTGAGAACACATCACCTCGCTCCCTTCAGCGTGGAGGAAGCTGGTTGGTGGGACAAGCTATGTAATTTGTGTAGCCCCTTGCAAAATGGAAATGTAGACCCCGTGTTCAAACTTACTAAGAGTCAAGACAGTGACAACAGAGCATTGATCCAAGTGTGGGCCCTTCTAAGCGTGGGGCCCTGGGGGACTGCTCCGGCACAGCCCACGAAGCTGGCCCCAACTGCTGGCTTCAGGGCCATGGTGGCCTGCGACTCTGCACCCGCAAAATGGATCAGGATGGATGCAACCAGTGCTGTCACCAAATTCAAGTCTAGGAGAGTCTGGAAGACTAGAAGGCAGGGCCCTGGCTGCAGGGGAGTCTGGGCCACGTGGTTTTTAGCTGTCCAGGCTCTGCCATGAAGGAGACACTCCAGAAGGGGCTACAAGAGAGTCTGAGTGAGCCGGTCTACTGTACCCACCCAAGTATTCAAACGCCAGAAGCAAAGGCAACTTTTTGCAGAGCACTGGGTTCTCTTCTGACTTAAAGACCTACCCCACCATAGCTGGAGCTTTCACACACAGCACGCAACACGCAGCTGACAGCGTCGCGTGCATTCCTTCTCTGCGCCAGGCGTGTGCTGCGTGCTGACCAAGGAAGATGAGGTCCCTGCCCCCCGGATTTCCCCCAAGTGGACAGAAATGAAAAATTAGCAAGTGAACATTCTCACTCTTTCCTCCCTCCCGTTCATTCCCAACAGCAGGGTTAGAGAAATCCTTTGAAAACCATAAATCCAACCACACCCCTGCTTAGATCCTTTCGGTAGCTTTGCCTTGCTTTTGGCAGAACTCCAGACCTCCTCATCTTCCCTGACAAGACCACACACCGCCGCGGCTCTGCCCGCCTCTGACCCTTGCCCGCCTGCCCATATGTCAGCTCAGTGTCCTCTCTGCTTTCTGGGACATGCCAAGTTCCTTCCTACCTCTGTCTCTGAACTTGAGCTTTTCCAGCTCATTGCACAGCTGGCTGCCTCTCAGGAGCCAGCATTTGGCTAAGATGTCACCTTCCTAGGAAGGTTCTCTCTGACCATCCTACCTGCAATAGCATCCCCACATCAGCCCACTTCTCCTGCATCGGATCGCTTTGTTTATTTCTCCCCATGCACTTAGCTCAGTCTGGGGTTATCCTGTGTGCGTGTGTCTTTCCTGTCCTCGTCTGCGTGGTTCAGTCCCCTACCCCAGGCACAGCACAGCTCGTGGCACGTGGCAGGGGCTCAGGAAATTGCACCGATGAGCTGGCTTACTGACAGATGGGTGAAATGAAACAGTTAGCTACATGCATAGAGCCTAGAGAGTCAGGTCAGCATACATCATTAGGTAAAAGGATTCTAACTTAAAACCTGAGCGTTATTCGGGGTGGTTGTGGAGTTCAGGGAAATGAAAGCAGAGAGTTCAAGGCAACCGGCAGTCATCAAATCACACAGGTCAGCTATTCCGGAAAAAATGCAGGCTGGCTTTGGGGTGAAAAGGCCAGGCCAAAAACCGTGCAGTAGGACGGATGATCTCACGTTTGTTTACGGGCTGTTTTGAGGCTGTTCTCTTCCTGTTCCCACGGCGTGAGCTCCCACAGCGGATCGCTTCCTCACTGAGAACAGGGACCTTGTCTTTCGGTAGTGTCCCCCGGTGCCTCGGTAGCACCAGAGTGTCTTCCTGCTAAGAAGAGTCTAAGCTCTCGCAGGACGGAAGGTTCCAGGCCCTGGGAAAGCCGGCAGCCCGACTTCCATGCTTCCTGCGTGGCACCGCCAGGTAGGGTGGCCGAGTATCTGGATTCCTTGGGGTTGAGGAGGTTCCTGGATGCGGGGCCTTCAGTTTGAAAACTGGAACAGTCCAAGGGGGAAAATCAGGATGATTTAGTCACCTTCGACTGGACCACCAGAAAGACGGGGTCGTCCAGCGTTCTTATTTTTGTGCAGGGCCCTAGTCCTACCAGCTTGCTTCAGCTGGTTTCGTAGTCCACATACTAACCTCTAACCAATCCCTGTTTTTTCTCCTTCATTTATGGTTTTATTGTGCTTCCCAACCCTCAGTCTCAGCCCTGCTTCTCTGGCTTCCCTCCTTGTCTGGGTTCCTTCTCTGACTGTGTCATCCTACGGCACCCCCACAGGGTCTGATCCACTTGTCCCCTGGGAGCCTGGGGTTCTACCCCCGCCCCAGGCCCCCATGAAGCCCTCTTGTCACATTTACCCCAGGAGTGGTGGGACGACAATGATTGATCAGCATTACCCTTAAATATAATTACACGATGGTACTGCTGTGACTACACAGTCCAGACAAAAGGCCACAGGATTGAAGAGTTACCTGGTGACAGTCTATTATAAAGAAGAGGAGTCTACAAACTTTTTTTTACAAAGGGCCAGAGACTATTTTGGACTTTGCAGACCATCCAGTCTGTGTCCTAACTCTACAACTCTGCTGTTGTGGTATGAACACAACTATAGGCCGGGCGCAGTGGCTCACAACTGTAATCCGCGTGGGGAGGCCAAGGTGGGAGGATCCCTTGAGGTCAGGAGTTCAAGACCAGCCTGAGCAAGAGCGAGACACTGTTTCTACTAAAAATAAAAAAATTAGCCAGGCGTGATGCCGTGCACCTATAGTCCCAGCTACTTGGGAGGCTGAGGCAGAAGGATCACTTCAGCCCAGGAGTTTGAGGTTGCTGTGAGCTATGATGACGCCACTGCACTCTAGCCCGGGTGACAGAGGGAGACTCTGTCTCCAAAAAAATAAATAAACAAATAAGTGAAAGGAACTATAGATAATATGGCAAGAAGTAGGTGTGAGACTGTGTTCCAATAAAACTTTATTTATAAATACAGGCAGTGAACCTAATTTGGCTATAGTTTGTGGACCCCTGACATAGAACATCCTTCCAGATAATTTTGAAAATTTTTTATTAAGACCACAGAAGCTTTCTTTGTCCTAACCAGCCAGATAGGCCGTGGAACGTCCACATCTGCTCCCTAGCACCTCTGGGACATTTGCCCTGTCACTCAGCTGGGCTCACGGAAACCATTGCCCCACAGAAATAAATGCTTGTACCAAGACATTGACATGAAAGGAAAGATCACGTGCTACTTATTTCTAGAGCGATGTTTAACACAAGTGTGTAATATGAAAGATGGATATGGAGTTCGAATTGTTAAGATAATTGAAATTAATACATGGTTAATGCTTTGTTAATGGGATTGTTAGATTAATAGGGGAAAACCTCTGATGGGCAGTAGTGTCCTCACTCTTGTTGGTGGGGAAGGAAATAACCCCAAATAGAGCTTTTAAAGGTGAGTTTGGGGCTATTAGCTGTTTCTGCTTTTGTTTTTCAAACTAAAGGGTGTCAGTCTGTGGGCAAGGCTGTGTAGCCATGAGTGGCTTATACAGAATCCTGCTTTCCTGATACGTGCAATTTAATATTCCCAAGCAAAGCAGTGTCTTTGTAACATATTTTGAAATGCACTGCCCTTAGAAGTGTGCATTCCTACAGGGAAGGGGTGGGAGGAGAGAGAAAACAGTAACATTTTAAATTACTTTTGGGAAATGCATTTACTAATGCAAAGTGCACGTACCTGGGAACGTCTTATATCAAGTGGGAAACCTGGGAGGTGAACACGAAGAGACAGGGAGGAAAGGAAAGAGAAGTACATTGAATCCAGCAAAACAGTCCTCATGTACAGTTCTCTGGTCCTGGAGGCAAGATGTGATTGGAACAGGGATGATGACAAACAGGGCTCTAAAATACTGTTGACCGGCTTCCTATCAGTCATCGCTGCTGGTGGGGTTATCTCGGAGTAACAGAGTTCCCTTTAGCACACAAGGCAGCGCATGTGGGCTCGTTGCTGAGCCGATTCTGCTGAGCCTAGAAAACCGAGCGCCTTAACAAGTCAATTCCACACCCCCTCGAATTTGTGCCACGGCAGGGAGTCCTCAGCAGGAAATCCTCCATCTGTTTTGCTTTTACCACAAGGAACTTCGGAGGATGAGTTCATTTCTCTCCAAACATCCTCGAGTTGCTGCAAAACAGCATTGGGCTGAGTGATGAGAAATGTCACCAGGAATCCAAGAGGACACCTTCAGTTGGAGCTAGCAAAGACGGTTACCCTCTGAATTAGATTCTAGTTTGGGAGAGTTTATTTTTCCTATATTGCCTGCATTTTGAATTTGCATGCTTTTTTTTTTTTTTAAGGGCAGTCCGTCTTGTTTTTTTACTACTTCCTAGTAAAGCTTGGACATTTGGAGAAGTAGATACAGAAGGAAGATTTCTCAAAGATTTGTCCCCTGGAGTGTCAGAGTACACCCTAAGGACCAACGGATCATAGCTAGATCAATTTTTCTTTTTAAACAAAAAGCCTCATTCAAAATTCAGGATTACTTTAAAAATATCACTGCAAGTAAGTACTTTGTCTCTGTTTTTCTCTTTTCTTCATTCTTAATCCCCTCATCAGCCTCTTTTTGCGTATTGTAATCTCAGTGAAGTTGTCAGTTGGACTATAAATATAATAAGTACAACAATTTGCCAACTCATAAATTAATTACAAGCTGAGATACGGAGTTTTCTGCTCTTAACACTGTTTAGCATATAGCAGGTAATATTTATAGTGATGTTTATGTTTTCGTGTTTGAGAATCATTTAATTTCACTAACGTTTCATGTGGATATCTTTTGCCTCATTTCCTCCAGTAATATAAACTATATTTTAAATTGGAAAATAAGCAAGTAAAAATCTCTTCTGAAAAGAGCATTGTTCTCTAGCAAGCAAACCAACCTCTTCCACATGTGCTAGAATTTCTCTGGACTATGTAGGTAGAATTTGCTAAAGGACTTGTCAGGGTAGAGTTAGCCAAAACTATGACTGTGGTGAACCCCTTTAAAAAATGTTGTGAAATCATAGTGTGAATGTTAAAAAAAAAAAAAAACTGTAGCAAAAGGGCATTGAAACATTAAAATATTTCAATTGCTGTTACCTTTGGTTACATTGTTAAATTGAACTACAGTTGTACATGTGTTGGAGCCTTTTCCAGACTCCAGGAGTCTAGAGCTGTGACGCTGATCTAGCTGCGTGTGGTTAAATGGTGCACAGGTAATCAGGAAGGCAATCTAGAGATCTAGAAGGGGCCAAAAGGTCCTTTTCCCCTTGGGGCTCCTAACGCCTACCAGCCATCCCTCAGCCCTCTCGTCCTAATGTGGAGAATTTGCTATCAGAGTGATCGTGCTACCTTGCCCAGCAGTCATTTAGGGAAAGAGGTGGCTGCTGCAGTGTGCTGTCTGCTTGATGTCTGGGCTAGAATGAACACAGGAACGATCTGTGCTTCCTCCAGATTTCAGGTCCCCCACTTTACAACAAAGCCATCACCTGTGCCAAGCCTTCTACAGACTCCAGAAGCAAGACAATGGGTGACACCCACTTCCATGGAAGTAAGGTGTTGCATTCTTCCATCCAACTTCCTCTAGTCTTTAGATACTGTCTGCCTCGCCCTCCAAGAAACACGAATCCTATTCATCACCCATTGCCGTAGCCGAGGGCTCTCAGAACCGATCATGTTACTACTGTTTAGCCCTTCAGTTAAAGATCATTGTCTGCCAGCCCATCTGTTATTTTCTTTTAGGAGAGTGTATTATTTCAGATCTATAGATGTCCTTTAAATTTCCCCTACGTGTTACGTAGTAGCTAGATGTAGTCCAAGGGTAAAGTCCTGTTGTGAACAACAGGAATCAGTGTCCCACTTTTGAAAGCATTAGTGGCAATGGTATAATCTCGGATGGCCACAAACCCGCCCTTGGGGGAGGGGAAGGAGCAATCTGGGAACTGTGAAAAATGAAATAAAATGAGAGTCTGGTCTTTGCCATCCAGAACGGTTGGTGCTTTTAGAGGAGTTGCTTGCCTTCTGATTTAGTTGTGCTTAAGGATTTGTGCTTCTGTCTATGGGGCATAGAGTTGCCCAACAGTCCCCCTTATGGGTGCTAGCTACCCATCAGCTATGGCGGTCTTGGTCCTCCACCCTTACAAAGGAGAACCATGAAGAATGTGAGTTTTCCTACTTGTCATGCTCCTCCCTGACCAGTTAAGAAGATGCTCAGTAGATCTTGCCTTCTTTAACTGGCTTGTTACTTACCTGAAAAATAAGAATGGCCTTACGACTTCCTTCTCCCCCAGTGGAAATTATATTGCTGAGTTTTGAAAGACATTAGGTCATCTCTCAACCTTGGGCAACAGTCCTTTGTAAAAAAAAAAAAAAAAAATGGCTTCTGTTGAGTTTATAAACCTATGCTCTGGACAAATCTGAACTGCCATGTCCTGAGATACTAAGAGATGACAAGGAGGAAGATGATGATGATGACATCTAACAAACATTGACTGCTGTCGTTTGCCAGATGTGATACTAAACATTCCATAACACCTATCACATTAAATCCTCGTTACCTGTAATACAGGTAATACAGGCAGCCTCATGCACGTATTTCAATGGCTAAGTGACAACAGAGATCCAAGAATGTTCATATCAACTAGCGCTCTATATTCCGTTTGTTGTCATTGTTTCTTTCATTCATCTGTTAGCTACCAGGGCTGTGGATTGTCCAGGCTCCTTTGTGTATTACTTTAATTCTTGGATAGCATTTCTAGCAAAAAACAAGTATCCTAGAATAGGTAGCAGGCGGGGGTGAGGGTGGGGCAAAAGGAAACATGGGGACTTGAGCAGTGAGTTTTTGCTATGTGCGTTAGAATGGATTTCAGTTCTTTCTGCCGCTCCGTGTTAACCTCTGTGTAAAGTGTGACTTCACTCCACGTCATGCTTTTCTGGGCTTCAGTTTCTGCAGGGTTATGGGGATAATTAAAACTTATTGGCTAAAAGCATTGACATTCTTGGAAGAAAACAGCACATTAATGAGCAAATGTGTTTTAGTTGTTTGTATTGAACCAGGTTTGTGTGTGTGTGTGTGTGATGTATTTTTTTTTTATTTCAGAATATTCCAGGGGTACAATTGTTTTGGTTACATAAATTGCTTTTGTACTCTTTGAGTCTAAGTTGTAAGTGTGCCCATTCCCCAGATAGTGTGCATTGTACCCGTTAGGTGTGAATTTACCCATCCCCTCCTCCCCCCTCCCACCTGCTCGATCTCTGATGAGTGTTATGTCCATATATATGTGTCGATCGATTAGTTCCAATTTAATGGTGAGCGCTTGTGGTGTTTGTTTTTCCATTCTTGTCATGCTTCACTTAGAAGAATGGGCTCCAGCTCCATCCGGGATATTACAATAGGTAGTTCACCACGATTTTTAATGGCTGAGTATCCATAGTGTACATATACCACATTTCATTAATCCACTCCTGTGTTGATGGGCACTTGGGTTGTTTTGACGTGTTTGCAATTGTGAATTGTGCTGCTGTAAACATTCGGGTGCAGGTGTCAACCAGGTTTTGACTGGAAGCAAATAAGACACTTAGAATGAAGTCTTTCAAATTACCAGAAAGGATGTCAGATTTTTTACTGTCATAAAACATATATTTTAAATAAAATTTACCATGACATCTGTTGTTATAAGCATTTTATTAGTATATGACAAATAGTGGTTAACTGATTTGTCAACGATCATTCAACACAAAAGGCAAATTAAATAATGCGCAAACGATAAAGAAATACATTTATACATTTATAAAAATAGGAAAGGAAGTCATGGGGGGTTAGTAATACTTTTCGTTGTTTTCAGATTATTCCTAATCTGGGTTATTGTGAACATTTTCAGGCTAATTTCCACCTTTAGTATATCATCGGTTCCATGATTACTTATTGAATATTTCTTAGGGCATCACTAAGAGGTGCGTGTCAATATACCTATATATGGTTATACTTTGCTTTGTGTTCAAATTTTAAAATATATCAAGAATATGGCCAGGTGCGGTGGCTCATGCCTGTAATCCTAGCACTCTGGGAGGCCGAGGCGGGTGGATCGCTTGAGGTCAGGAGTTCAAGACCAGCCTGAGCAAGAGTGAGACCCCGTCTCTACTAAAAAAATAGAAATTATTTAGCCAACTAAAATATATAGAAAAAATTAGCCGGGCATGGTGGCGCATGCCTGTAGTCCCAGCTACTTGGGAGGCTGAGGCAGGAGGATCGCCTGAGTCCAGGAGTTTGAGGTTGCTGTGAGCTAGGCTGACACCACAGCTCTCTAGCCCGGGCAACACAGTGAGACTCTGTCTCAAAAATAATAATAATAATAATAATAATATATCAGGAATAGTCCATGATTAATTTTGGGAACAAATCTACTACTACAGGGTGAGGATGTACTTTGATGATGGCATTCGATGAGAGAGAACAACTGAATTCAGAAATGCTATCCTCTCACAATTTTAGATTCATAGAAATTTGAAACTATTGGGTATCCCAAAAGTCTGCGTACAAAGGAAAACTGTTGTAAAATGTTATAATGAGTATTTTATAAACAAAGGTACATTTAGCTACAATTTCCCGTTTTCCCCATGTATGACTCTTGGGACACCCTGTGGAATGGAATGGCCACCTTATTCGATTCCTTTACGTTATGTATAAGGAAACTGAAGCCAGTGTAGCAAAATGACTTACACAGTATCACTAATTAGCTGCAGAACTAGGATGCGAATTCAAGCCTCTGGCCTCCAAAGCCAATGCCTTTTTGTTTAATTTTTAGTTCTTACGTTTAAAAATATTATTTTTCTACAATGGTTAAAAAGTAATAAAGATATTCCCCCGTAATCATAGCTTTTGCCTTTTAAATATTTTTTATATTCTGCCCTTTTGCCTTTTAAATATTTTTAATAAAAATAGCTCAAATATACAAAAATAATAATGGTTATCTGCAAACCTGCCATCAAGAATATATGCTATTTTGCCATCTTTAGTTCAGAGGACTTGTAAAATAAAATGAAGCTCATTATAAACGCAGTTAAACACTACCTTTTTCTCTTCCCCTTCTTCTCAAGATAATTATTATCCTGAAATTGCTGCATATCATTCCTATGTATATTTTGGTATTTTGGCATTTTTACTCTGTGTGAGTGTGTGTGTGTGTTAGATACAAACATGAATATATCTATGTATAGTTATTTTTTGATTATACTATTGTATTGAAATTTTAAAATATGTAAGGCATCATCCACACTCTTTTGCAACTACCATTCAACATTGTTTTAGAGTCGAATCCATGTTGGTGCACAGGTATCTAGTCCAATTTTGTAATTGCAGGATAGAATCATGTTGCATCAAAACCCAAGTCTGATTTATCCATTTTTTCCTAATGAAGGAAATTTGCATTTCTCTCTGCGGTTTTGCCTTTACAACCATGCTGCGGTGATCCTTGTACAGATCCTTTTACACATGTGCTAGAATTTCTTGAAGGGAGTTACCTAAAAATTGGGTTGTTGGGTCATAGGGAATGCACATCTCTTTATTAGATGTTGCCAAATTGCTCTACACACTGTATTAGTTTACTATCCTCAACCAGGCTGAGCAGTAGTTCTAAACTCTAGGTGCAGATGAGATTTACCCAGGGAACATTTAAAAATTACCAAGACCTAAGTCCCAGTTCAGACCAATTAAATCAGAATCTCTAGAAAGGGGACCCAAAAATGGTATTTGTTTTAAAGCTCCCCAGCTGACTCTAAAATACAACTAGGGTTAGGATCCACTGAGTTGGCATCTCTGTCTCCCCGTATCTTTTCCAATACTAGGGATGATCAGACATTCTTTTTTGCTAATCTCTTAGATGTAAGGACTTCCTGATTACTGGTGAAGTTTGGTATATTTTTATAATATTATCGACTATTCCAGTGCCTTCCATTGATAACTGTGTGTTATGTATCTCACCCATTTTTTCCCTTTAATTGTCTTTTATTGTTGATTTGTAGGAACTTTTTAAATATTCCGGACAGTAATTTTGAAGGAGGTGATATATGATTTACAAATAGTTACCCCCAGTCAATGACTTTTCTTTTCACTTTATTTGCATCATCTTTTATCATACAGAAGTTTAAAAGTTTTAAAAATCTGTCAATATTTTCCTTTATGGTTTGTACTTTGGGGATCTTAAGAAATACTTTCCCACATCATTTAATAGTTATTTTTCTATGTTTTCTCTGAAAAGTTTATTACAGTTACTTTTTCCCAATGAGATCTTTAAATCTATCTAAAATTTATATTTCTGTAGGGTGCAATGTATTGACCTGATTTTCTCTTTTTTGTATGAATAAGCAATTGCTCCAGGACAATTTATTAACCAGTCTATCTTGTTTCCAACCATGTTGAACTCTTTACTAGTTTTAAAGCTTTGTATATCATTTTAGATTTTCTAAATAAATAATATATATGCAAATGATGGCAGTTTTGTTCATTCTTTTGTAATATTTATATACTTTTATTATTTCTTTTTCCCTTCTTGCTATCATGATTAGGACCTCTTGCCCAATGCTGAACAGAAGCTTTGATAACAAGCATATCTGTCTTGTTCCAGATTTTATATGAAATGCCTCTGACTTTTCACCGTTAAGTATGTTATTTTCTTGGAGTTTTAGTGTAAAACATCTTTTATCAGGTTAATAAAGCTTCTTACTATTCCTTATTTGCTCAGAGGTTTTTATCAAGAAAGTGTTTTTGAATTATATTAAATATTTTCTGCATTTATTGAGATGAGTTTATGATTTTTCTCTTTTAATATGTTAATTGACTATATTAATAAATTTTCTAAAATTAAACCAGTCTTCTGGGATAAACTCTACTTAATTATAATTGTTTTAAATATTCATTCTAAACTTGATTTGCTAATATTTCACAATTTTTAGATTCCTAAAAGAGACTGGCTTTTTTTGTTTGTTTGTTTGCTCATTTTATATCATGTCTATTCTACCTCTTAAAATGAGTTAGGAAAGATTATCTATTTATTCTGTGAGACAGGGTTTACAACGTTAGACTTATTTAATACTTTTACTTTGAAAGTTGGTAAGAATTGTCTGAAAGAATCCTAGGTCTTGTGGGGGAAGTGTATGTACAAATAGACTTTATTGATTAACTTTATCCTAGTATGATTGATCAATTCAGGTTTTTCCCTGCTTCTTGAATAATTAAGAGTTAAATTTATAGCGAATTGACCATTTTGGCTAGATTTTCAAATGCATTTACATAACGTTCTTTCTCATATTCTCATTTTAAAAATCTCTACCTTCTATACAGTTATGCCACCTTTTTTTTTTCATATGAATATAATCATTTCTGCTTTCCCTTTCTCTCTCTTTTTAAATTCAGTCTTGCAAGAATTTTGTCTATTAGGGGTTTTTTCCCCCAAAGAAATAATTTTTGGTTCTCTAAGATATCTCAGTCAACGAATAGCAAATAGCCTCAATAGTCAGATGCTAATTTAGCTGGGTATATTATTCTAGATTGGCGGTTATGTTCTCTTATCCATTTTGAGATATTCCACTGATTTCTGTTATTTATTTTTGCTGTTAAGGAGTCAACTGTTGTGTAATTGTTATCTCTTGGTAGCTAATTTATCTGTTCTCTCTGGTTGCTTTTAAGATCTCTTTTGCCTTTGTTCTGAGTTTCACTACAGTGTAGCTCATTGTGGATTTGTCTTTATTCATCTTGATTTCTTTTTAACCCAGAGGAATCATATATTTAATCAATTCTGGGAAGCATATAGGCATATATTTTTGAATATTGCCACTTCACATAATTCTATTCTCTTTCTGAAATTCACATCAGACATGTTGAATTTTTTTGTTCATTTTGTGCCTCCTGTCTCTTAACTTTATATTTATCCCTTTCTCTCACTGTGCTGCATTTGAAACTGTTTCCTTAAACCTGTCTTTCAGACCAGTAGTATCTTCAACTATGTCTAAACAGCTGTTTTACCTGTTCATTGACTTTTTCATTCAGTTGCTATAGTTTTTATTTCTATCTGCTTTATCTACCTATTATTTTAATCTATATTTTTCTTTCTATACAGTATACATTCCCTTTAGTCTTAATAATTTAAAATTTATGTTAAATAACCTGTTATTTTGTTCATTTATCTATCCAAAGTTCTTAGGATTCAGATTCTCATATTTATTGTGTCTGGTGATGTGATTCTGCTCATGGTAGATTGTTTCTTCATGTGATTGTAATTTGGGATAATGAGTTTAACTTCGATTGGGAATACTCTATAAAAACATGTAGCCAGGCCGGGCACGGTGGCTCACGCCTGTAATCCTAGCACTCTGGGAGGCCAAGGTTGGAGGATCGCTCAAGATCAGGAGTTTGAGAGGAGCCTGAACAAGAGTGAGACCCCATCTCTACTAAAAATAGAAAGAAATTATCTGGACAACGAAAAATATATATAGAGAAAAAATTAGCCCTTCAGAGACATGTTGCTTTTGTTTTTCATTCGTGTCCTAGGTAAATCCTTAGGCTAATTTCTTGATTCAGTATTCCTGGACCACCCACATAGCCCAGATTATAAATTCTGAGTGATGCTACCTTTTCTCTTCCCTTGGTATCTAGATAAAGACAGACAGGCATCATCATTACGTCCATTTGCTGGGACACTTTCACCAGTCCCCCCACTCCTATATAAGAATATAAGAATCTAAACTTACACTTCTAGGTTACTGAGACCTGTAGGTACTCCGAATGTAGATCAGTATCTGTTTGTGTCCTTACCACACTGATTTTAGATCTCTGTATCTTACACACAGATCTCTCTTGTTCACTCTTGCTCTCTCTCTTTTTGCAAGCTCAGTAATGCATTTCAAAGAATGCCTTTTTACTGTTATTTCTAAATGCTCGTAGCGAAAAAGTTTTCAGGTTTTCTTGAGGAAAAAAAATGCAGGATGAGAAATTGCTACTTTGACCTTTTTGACATTAAAAAAAATCTAAGAATTTCAGAAATCATATTTTCCCTGCAAAGATTTCTTGCTAGCATCTGTCCAGATGTAGATTGTCCAAAAATCAGCTTGAGAACCATTAAACTAACGTAACCTTGAATGTTTTACTGTATAACCTCTGAGGAGTTACAGTCCTTTGGACTTCTAGAATAAACTCAGCCACAGCCTGGTGTGCTGAGAAAAGTTGGGGTTGGGTTTGGGGAAGGGGCATATCCTCCCTTGAGAAAACTTTCAGGGAGTTTACTGTAGAGGAACCAATAATACTTTCTGGAATGGTGTGAATGTCTTTTGCTTTTCTTTACTGAAAGACTAGGAGGATGCATTTTTTTAAAGGTTATAATAAAAACCCAAAGCGTTTTCTCATTCTAGAATTCTATGATTTTTCTCCTGCCTTGAGACATTTTCCTGACAAATCTTCTTACAACCTGTGTACAGCTTTGTGACCAAATCCTATGTATCAAAGCAGTCTAGTCTTCTCAAAATGCACTTTATTTCTTTCTACCATTCACCATAGCACCCAGCAGGCTCATAGATACCACAGGGACGGTATTCCACATTTTTTCTTCTGTTAATATTTCTCTGATCTGATTCTCCACATAATTTTTATGACATTTCAAAGAGTACATTAGCAAATAAAATAATTAGTTGATTAAGAAGAACATTAATTACTGAATATTGTCTAAACATGACATATTTCCCAATATATACTGTTGGAAGCTTTTATTACTTCCGTGCTATAATTTTGAGATATTTTGCCCTAAAAATTCTCTTTGGAAGCAACAAGTTAGTCATTAGTCAGCAATAAGACACAGTTGAAATAATAGCAAAGGATTCATAAAAAAAAATATGACAACTATTCTTTTGACACTGCATACCCAAAGTTATTTCTGAAGCCCCACCATATTATTTTAGATAAAATATCTAAAACAAATGATTACAAAAATAAATCTATCTCTTGGCTGAATTTTTTCCTGTGTTTGGATTGAGGTGGAGTCTGCTGTTGGCTGCATGATGAAACCACAGACACTGCAAATTTCTATTTTCTTAATGAAGAATTACCGTGGCAAGTCCTCATCAGCGGTTTGCAATGGCAATCATCCCTTCCAAAACAGTCGTTCCTCTAGATCCTAAGTGGTTTGCCAGAACATTAACCCCGGCTTGACCCCTCCTGGTTGCAGGAGGGGTACACAAGGGTCAGCAATCATTTCTAGAACATTATCAAGCCCGGGCTGTCCTCTAGATTATGTAACTTGCTTTAAAAATAATTATAACGTGTTTGTCATTGTAATTGACCAGAATCAGCAAAGCTAATGAAAACGTTTAAAGCCTTATCAGTTGGAATGAACAGGGCTGGCTCCAGAAAGTGCTGAGTGCGACATTTTTGTGCTGCTTTTGTTGGTCCCGGCTGCTGATGCACACGGCCTGTTGCTGGGTGGCTTGGGGCGCCATGGAGACTCATTCATCCATGTTATAAGCGACAGGGGCTTCCGGACCTCTGCCTGTGCTGCGCCGCATTCCTCTAGTTCCCTAACAAACCTTTTAATTGGCGTCTGCCACTAACGAGCATGAAGTCCCAGGAGAAATGAAGCACCGTCTTCCACCGCCCATTAAGACGAGCTCCAAGTTCAGAGTTTATCAAGCCTGAAGCAGGAGAAGGCAGGGCCAAAGGCTGGAGATAAACAATAAGTGATAATTTCATTATCTACCTTCATAAACTGGCATTAATAATTCTTAGCTAAATTACCCTGCACGTACAGTGTTATTATCTAAGCTATGAGAGCCGAGGCCCTCACTGGGCCTGGCTGTGAAAGGCCCCATGCTTCTTTTCGAGAGAATCTGAATTAACCCTACTTTAGCTAAAGTTTAGTCTGAGTAAACTGTTCCCAGCAAAGAAAATTCCCCCCTCTTTGTGTAGGGTGGTGATCCTCTTCCGCCTGAGGTGACGTGCGACGAAGTAAGCGCTGGAGATGGGCCACATCGAGCTGGAGGGGAAAGGCGCTAAACTCCTACTGTATACAGAAAATGCCAATGCAGACAGTTCTGCCCTAAGATTTTTTGTCATTTTTGTTTTTTAATTTATGCTTTCAATTATGTGCCTTGCTGCAGCGTAATAGAGGAATTAAGTGGATTAGAGGAGATTCAGAATGAAGAACCCATGGTCATTATCTATTATTTATTATAGTTAGTCAAGGACATCAGATAAATGTAGTCATTAAAATCAGTAAATTGCTAGGGCCGGGGGGAGGAGTTGTGCTCATTCCCTAAGATCTTAGCATTCATGTTTGAAAGGACACTTGCAGGTGTCATTTGGTCATTGGCACATCATGGACTTCATAATTCCAAGTGGCATGACTATGAATGCATATCCGATAGAAATACTTCAAATGTCTTTAAAGTATGTAAACATTAATTTTTTAAAGCTAAAACTATTCAACAGCCTATAGGACTGTTTCCCACTCTAATTGTTGAGCTTGATTTAAAACACTCATCTCTGTGCCATATTACTCTACTTTCTCTTGTCCTACAAAGCTGTATCCTGGCATTTCTACTTACCTATCTCTATCGTGGAAGCTTGATTTGAATTCCCTTCCCTCCTGTCCAGATGAACCATGCAGTCCTTGGTTTTTCATGGAGATTTTTTTTTCTCTCCGCTTTTTGTGCCATTCCATTGGCTTATTATTGCTTTGATTAAGATTCACAATCTAGGGGCCTCATGTGTCTCTGCCCACATATTCCATCCCACATTACCTTTGATCCCCGCCAGCCTCCTTCCTCCTTTCTAGTAAGACCTGCATCCTTAGCATCCGCAGACGCTTTCAGAAACTTGTTGAGCATTCTCTTCTGGCATCTCTCACACAAAAATGCTATTATTTACATCCCTTCCTCCCTTAGTGTATAACGTACAGCTCAACCTTTCCATGAAAACTTCCTAGACTGACGCTTAATGGAGTTATTGGAGGTGTCACTAACTTCAAAGGTATGATACAACTTGAACAGCACTCTTGTTTCCTATGTAAAAACGTGCACTTGGCATGCACTGGGAAAGTCATGTTTCCTTATTTTCCTAGAACCAGATTAAAAATTAAATTAAAAATTAAAATAGGCTATTTTAAGGCAGTTATCAGGTTTCACGTCCTATAGCATCTTTGTGCATCCAGGAACCCTTAATTTGCAGAGTCTGTATCACAGCAACTAATGAAGGTGGTAGAATCTACCTCCCTATGTAAAATGAACTTCCAGCAAATATATGCCTGGAACATAGAGTTGACAGAGTGCCACGGAGTGTCTGCGTTATTCTTTAAAACGTGAAAATTATAAAGAAAGAAATATCTGGGAACCACCCAAAACAGACAAATCAGCTAGCTGTTCATAAAAACTGGAACTCTCTACCTACTAGAATTACCTTTCCTGTACCTAGTGACTGACATATAGTAAGTTTCCAATAACGTTAAATTTGCTGTAATTCGAATGTGTTTTCAATACCATGTAATTCATCACCATCATCTTTTCCAGCAACTTCTCTATAAAATCTCTAGCTGTTTTGTGGTTACCTCAAAATTCCAACGTCAGTATAAATCTAAGCAGCAGTTGGTAGACTGGATTCTTTCAACTGATACTCTTTAATCTAGAGGTACAAGACTCTGTATCTTCCCTTGGTATACCCAAAAGATAAAAAGATAAAGATTGTCAAGACTGATTGAGACCATGTTAACAGTTCTTCCTCATGGAGGAATAAAAGTACCTATCTTTAGATTGCTACATGAATGATTTAGTTAAAACAAAGAATAATTACAGTTCAGTGCTGTTGAATATTGAAATGTAATACTGCAGGATTTGGAATTGCCTTCCTTATATTTTATTAAAAATGGGATTAACATAGTGAGATCCAAGGTGGATTTGAAGACTGTTTTAAGTCTACAGACCTAAGATTTTGTATTTATCAGTAATAGTTCTTCTGTTCTTTGATTACTTGGTGTTTCTTTCAAGGTATTTTTAAACTTCAGAACGCTGAAGCAAAGATGTTCAAATTCAACCTGGGAGTTTCATCTCTTTCCCCAGAAACAGTTACCAACTCTGTGTTATTTAAAGGCCAAATGGAACCGTTACGGCGAAAATCTGAAAAGAATGTCGGAACAAACACAGTGTAGAGAACACATTTTCACAAAAATAACGATTCCAAGTCTTATAATTTAATTTGCATGGTTGAATGAACTTGTCTTTCTCCCACTTCAGAAATACAGCCCCCCACATTTTGAACTGAAGCCCCTCAGAAAAGAGGCCAAGCCGCTAAGTTAGCATTCCATAATTACACCCACTCTACACCTTCATACCCCATAACAATTTTTTAATTAAAAATTAATTCTAAGCCTACAGGCCTCAGAAAGTGCTAAAAGAAGGGTAACTAATAATGAAATCACTTAACCTAAAAAGAGCAGTGAGACGTATTTTAGGTGGGGGCATGTGGGCTGTCACAGAAAGGAAGAGATCATGTTACCTGGAACCCGAGGAAATACACTTTTGGCATTTTCTCAGGAGAGGTGAGAAAAATGGTCCTAGGAGAATTTCCTCGGCTTGCTTTAGAAGGCATATTATTAAAGCCAGGCACACATATAGTCGGGAGGCTGAGGAGGGAGGATCACTTGAGTCCAGTAGTTCGAGTCCAACCTGGGCAATGTAGTGAGACCCCATCTCTAAAAAATAAATTTGAAAAAGTATATTATTAGAGTCTAGTCCTCTGCGTTAGTGGGCATAACTGTAATAAACAGTCTTCACATCTCAGAGGCCTCTCACTATAGAAAGGTGTGGTTGTTACTCACAGCATAGTTGACTGGCGTGCAGAGCTGTGCATTTCCTTTTAGGGAGCATGCTCAGTTTTAGAGGCTGTGAGGGATGGGATGTAAGATGAATCAGACATCTCTGCCCTTGGGCTCTATACAGTCTTCTAAAGGAGTAGACTCTCTGAATAACTCTTTTCTAGCTGTCCAGCAGGATGTTAAGTTGGAAATTTCTACAGAGGCTCCTCGTTTTAATAGATACGGAATTCCAAAGTGAGATACCAGATCAAGGTGCCAATTTACAAAGGAGAATCAAGATTGGGTTCTATAAACTAAAAATTTCTCAGCTACAAAGAGGATATAAATGGCCCCCAAGGGTAAAAGTTGAGAGGGGACTTCATGAGGAAGATTTCTATTTTTTAAAAGACTGCAGGGCTGGTTGCCCCCTTACCTAAGTTCTAGTAAGACTGACTTCAGCGGTACCATTTCGAGAACTCGACGCATGCCCCGGGGGGCTGGAAGAGGGGAGATCTGGACTGATGACTCAAATCTGAGCAGTCTGGAGGAGGTTATACCCCGACTGGCTCATTGTTCAGATGGCAAGAGCAAGGGAAAGCTGTTGCCTGGGCAACATAAGTGAAACCCCATCTCTTTAAAAAAGAAAAAAAAATACTTGATGTGTTTTTCAATTTCATAAAATTTACAATTGAAAAAAGTAAATTCACATGTATGTACTCAAATTATTCCAAACATACCTAAAAGTTTTCTAATAATTGAATCAAGCATCAGTTTTTTAATTTAAGTTTATGAATTGAAGAGCGTGGACTAGATGTTCTGTTCGTGGCCTACTAGCCAGTGGCTCTACTTTTTGCTAAATTACATGATTCAACATTCTTAGGCATGATCTTCATCCAGGTAAGTCGAGGCAGTGTCTTGATGGAGGCAAGATGGTCTTCCTATGTCTAGAAAGATAAGAACAGCAACAAATGGGACATACAGAAGAGCTAGAGAAAGAATGAAGATGGCAAGGAAGATGCTAAGGACTATTTTTAGAAAGAAAGACAAGACGGAAGGGAGTGCTCGTCAACCTGGAACACTGCTGAGAATTTGGAAAGAACGAACCAGCTTGGCTTCGCGTGGTGTCACGTGACCAAGAAATGTTACTGAAAACCATCACCATTGCCCTATGGGTTTAATACAAAAAGGAATGGAAAAAAATATCTGAGTACTGTTCTTGATTCTAAAAGACACACACACAGACACACATATATATATTCTAAAAGATGTGTGTGTATGTGTGTGTCGGACAAAAGGAATTTATTACCAATGTCAGAACCAAAACTACAATAATCCACAGCAGAGGGAAAAACATTAATTTATACTATGTCAAAATTGTTTTCTTGGACCGTTAAAAAGTAGGACAGAGAGAACAAATATCAGTTTGCAATTTACCGGTTGTCTCAGGTAGGTTCTCTGGGGTTGCGAGGAGCAGAGGGATGTGTAGTTCGCCTTAGTTGAAGACAGTTTAAAGTTAAATAGAGAAATGAGGAGGGACGTGTCTCCGGAGCAGCATGGAAGTCCCATGGAACAGGAAAGCCATTCAGGATGCAGCTGTACCTCCAGAGTCCCCACAGAGTACACCACAGCCGGGGTGATGTCCCTCATCTGTCACGCCCTCAGCAGAGATGTCCATTTCTTCTAAACCTGAGCCCCACCATTTTGGGGACAAGCTACCTGCTATTTCTTTTATGCTTCTGCTGCTTTTGATGCTATAACTTCCTAACTAGCTAACCCTCCCAGTGTGTTCCATGCTGTCTCACGAACCACCAGGGCTTGATTGGTTCTGCCAATCACCACTGAGATGGGGCAGCCTTGTTGACTTATCTGGCCTCCTCCTATGCCACCAGCAAACCTTTGCATCAGGAGTTCATTCCTGATCAAAACAGCTCTGGCTGGCACAGCAGGATCATGTGGTTCCAAGCATCTGACCCAGAGAACTATTGGTTTCGTCAAAGGGAGTTCTGGGCATGGCAGACCTTCAGTGAAGCATGGACTTCTCAGCCAACTGAAGGGCAAGTCTGCAATCCAACTCTGTAAAAATAATGCACATGCTCGCTATCTGCAGTATTAGACTAGACTTAAATCTCCATAATCTGCGTAGAAAAGTGAAGGGCAAAAGATCTTGGCAATAAATAAAGTAAATAGAATTGAATTGATCACAAAAAGTTTTATTATGTAAAGGATTTTTATTCAAATAGCCATTCAAATCTTAAAGTAGCTTTCAGTACTCAATGGTTGAATGTTTGATTCTCATTTTAGCAATCCTCTGAGACACATCAGTGATTCAGAAGCCTTTAATTGATAGGAAATCTGAGCAAAAGGATATTTACATACCATCCTTTATAAAGCAAAGAATAAAGGAAAATAAGAAAGACACCAAGCAAAAATTAACATAGAGTGAGCCCTGCTAGGGGTAGGAGGGATGCATATTTTAAAATGTGTTTGCAAATGGGGCACCCGCTCTGCCTGATGCTTCCATGGTTGATTGCAAAGACAAGAGGGGCAACTATTGTGGATGTGATTTTGTGATTCATGCAAATTCCCAAAGAGAAAGCAATGAAACATCTGATTGACTTTATAAAGTAAGAAATCCTGGCAGAGGGACCACCAGCTTGAAGCAGGATGCGTAATCAGTACCTTTGCTGAATGGATAGGAAGGAGATGATGCATTTTTAAAAGATGCCTTTTTATAGATCTGCACTTGAATTGGCAGGATCTGGAGTACAATGGCAGATCGAGTATCTTTAGGACCATTTCCTATGGTCCTGCTATTTTTAGATGTTTTGTGCTGGCTTCTTCCTTAGGTCTACCCCGCCTGCCTTTTAGTGACCTCCAAGTTACTTAGTCTATCTGCTTTTGTCTCGGGGGGCTCCGCCTCTCTCCTTCCCCTCTCGCATTCTTTATAATTTATATATCCTGCTTCTCTGCCGAGTTTTCCAGTCCCAGACAAAGAGTTATTTACCGCTACCAAATGGTCCCAGTGGTTTTGCCAGCAGGGCATTTATTCGAGTTAATGATGATCGTCTTACTTGGGTTTTCACTGTAGATCAAAGAACCCTTTGGAATTTGATTTAGTATGAGATTGAAATTTTTAGAGGTTCTATTTTGAAGTTGCTCAGAGAGAAGAATGCAGGCAAAGTCTTTCTCCACGTGAGCTAGCTCGTAAGCCAAGCCCCCACCCCTGCAGTTCGTGCTTATTATCTGTCTCTGACCCGTTTCCAGCAGTCACACAAACAGGTCTTGAATTGCTTCAGAATCAGGGTAACAATTTTAAGCAATCTAGCCAAGGACAACTCTGTTACAGTCTTCGTTGTCTGTGTCACTGTGACTTTGAGACCTTGCTCACAATCACATCCAGGTGTTGATTTTTGGAGATTAATCAGAGGCTTCAGTTATAATTAAGCATTGTACACATCTGTGCGTACGTACTTTTTGCAAGAGCTAGTGTGGGAATTAATTGTCATAGGAGAATCATATAAACAAAACCTCAGGGTAGGGAAAGCCAGAACATAAGTGTTTACTGAGTAACAAGCAAAAGATTTTGTTTTGTTTTGTTTTTTTTTTTTTTGGCTTTGTAAGAAATTTCACATTGACCTGATAAAAGGAGAAAAACATCTACTTGTAATAAGGATCAACCATGATGTCCATTTGTAACATTTGATCTAGAAAGATACAAGACACAAAAGGGTCACGGTAATTATCCCCTTGTACACAATTCTTTGTATTTTTTTAAGCTCCTCTCAAAGCATTTGGTAGTCAGGAGTTGCTCATTCTAAGTTACACGAGGTATATAAAGAAATATTCGCTTTGTAAAATTCTTTTTAGGATTTGATATCTTAAAGAGAATCCAGACACAGGAGCCATCAGCTTGATCCGTGGGGAACTGAGTCCTTAAGTGGACCCCATGTCATCAAGCATTTGTTAGGACCCTGATTGAACACGGAGAATACATTGGATCCAACTTTTGTCCGCACCACTGACGGGAAGAAATAGGTCAGGATGACCCAACTTTCTACCTCCCATATGCCTCTCCACCCTATCTCCCAACAAAAGGAGGGAGAAAGCAGTCACAAAACAGACATATGTCAAAGAGAGAGTGTCTTGGAAAATCCTTGGTGTTTCTAGGGGGATCTAAGGGTTGCTCATCTCTTTAGCATTACACTATGACTTGCAAATTTCAGTCTTCCTAAGAATCATTTAGGGAGCATGTTAAACAAAAATCCCCAGAGATTCTGATTCCATTTCAAAATTCAAATGATTTGGTAAAGCTCCAGGATTTGCAGTTTTAATTACGTTAAATTCTCTGTCATTCTGAAACGGTGTGGGTAATAGCTTCTGCGGGTTGATAAATGTGGAACATGCTGCTCTTTTTCTAACCAGCGTTTTCATTGCGGGGATCAAAGAAGTACTCTTGTTTTCTTTTGACAGCTTGGAAATTTAATATTTTTATTTTTTTTGATTCAGTGGGGATAAAGTGGGGGTGAAGAGTAGATTTGATATCCCTGAACACATTTCGTTTTGCAGGAAAATTAAAACTCCTTAAAGTGATCTATATTGTCAATTCTTAGAGTGCCTCTCTGAGCCCTGAAGGCACCACTTGGGGAATTCTTTGAAGGGCCCAGTTAATATATCTGAGTTTTAGAGAGAAGTTTGTACGACAGATGAGCTGTGTTTAAATAGTGGTAAAATAGTCACAATGTCAGAGATGTGAATTGAGCAAAATCAGTTAGGCATTCGAAACATGAACTTTCTACCCTGTACCTGGATTCCCACTTTCAATTACGTATTTTAGAAAATACAAAATAAAAGCTATTACACTTAGGACACATAGTACCAAAACACTGGTTTTTAAAATATAAGGTTAGAATATTGTTTTTTGAGCATGTGAGTCTGAAAGAGCTAAAATGTTTTTTTTTCCCTGTTTCCTAAAAATAAGTTGCTTTTGAATAAAAACCATATATGGAATATTTATCCCTAAAAGAGACTTTTTTTCTTTCTCAGTTTTAAATGACCAAAACTATTTTGCATTCTTAACTACAGCATTCATTTCTATGAATAGATGTAAAATTTTTCTTGCACAAATTGAGCTGAGTTTTCCAGAACACTTATGTAGTATTATGCAGAGGAATTGCTACTTCTGATGCCGATTTTTTACATATAAATAGAAAGATACAATATTCCAAAGCTAAAAAGAAAAATAATCTAAAGTTAAACTTAGTATATTTTCCCATTTACTTATATTTAATTGCTCTAGGAAAAGATGTGTGCTATTTTTTTTATCTGAATGTATGTTTTTGTTTCTATAGAATATTCATGCCTGACCCTCAGGCCTATAAGCAGCTTGTTTATAAACAGATACTGGATTTTTGTGTGTGCGCATTTGAAGTGTCTGAAGATAAGAAAAAAATTATTTTAAAATAAGATTCTTATTTTAAATAAAACTAAAAAGGGGGGAGAGGAAGATGAAGAGAAGTTGATTAAGGAGTACAAAAATATAGTTAAGAGAAGGAATAAGTTCTAATACTCAATAGTCCGGTAGACACATTATAGTTAAAAATAATTTATTATATATTTATATATAATATATATCTATTATATTATTTATATATATTATATATTTCAACATAGCTAGAAGAGAAGATTTATCATGTCCCCAACACAAAGAAAAGATAAACATTTGAGGTAAGGGATATTCCAATTACCCTGATTTGCTCACTACACACTGTATACATGTAGCAGAACATTTCACGTACCCCAGAATATGTACTGCTGTTATATGGATTTTTAAAAAAGAAGCAGTGGGATCCAGAAGACAATAAAGTAATAGAAAATGGAGCCAAATATGAAAAGTAAAAAGCTCTTAGGAAAAAAATAGAGCTAGAAAACATTCTGCATTTTTCTAAAACATTTATGAGCTTTTTTTGTAGAAGGCAGTAAGATCTTGTCAACTGGTGCGTCCATATTTAAGAAGAAAGCCAACACTGAGAATTCATTGAAGAGACCGGTCATTCCTCTGGGAACTAGGCTGATTATAGTTTCACTGGGGAGATCTGTGGGAACAGAGGGCTTGTTTTAAACTCGTCCTGGAGGTTCCAGTAATTTCCAGGCCTGTCATTCCCACCCTCCCTTCTGTTCTTTTCTTTGTCTGGATAGAGTTCAGGTATCAGGGCTCTCACTTTCCTGGACCCAAAGCCAAAATAAATTGGCTTGGGGAAGGGAATCGAAGATAATCAATTGGTTATGCTATAGCATCAGCATCAGGCATGGCTGCATCCAGGCTCCCTGAAGTCCTTATCGGGAATCTCCCCTCCTCCCACCATCTCTAGGTTTTGTGTGTCTTTCTGGTGGCTTCATTCACAGTAGCTGAGGAATCGCATGGAGCTGAAGTTTCTAAAAGGGCATAATTTTCCTGTAGTCTCAACAGTTGCAACTGAAGAGGGTCATCCTTCCCCAGGGAAAACAGAGGCAACACAGGCCCGGCTGGCAGCCTTGCAAATTCCAGTTCACACCTGAAATGAAAGAGCATGTTACATCCAACACAGCCAGCGGTAAGATATGCCTGAGAGCGAGATGTAGGGAGCTACAAAAGCTGAGATCAGACTCCAGTTTTGGAAGATGAAGCCAAAGGGCCGAGGCCAGGTGTGCCAGGAGCTGGGCAGGGAGGGATAACAAAGTCAGAAGGAGAGAGGCACATCTAAAGCAGTTACTGGAAAGAAGTATAGGAAGGGCCAGGCAAGGGCCAGGCGCGGTGTCTCACGCCTGTAATCCTAGCACTCTGGGAGGCCGAGGCGGGAGGATCACTCAAGGTCAGGAGTTCGAAACCAGCCTGAGCAAGAGCAAGACCCCGTCTCTACTAAAAATAGAAAGAAATTAGCTGGACAACTAAAAATATATAGAAAAATTAGCCGGGCTTGGTGGTGCATGCCTGTAGTCCCAGCTACTCAGGAGGCTGAGGCAGGAGGATCGCTTGAGCCCAGGAGTTTGAGGTTGCTGTGAGCTAGGCTGACGCCATGGCACTCTAGCTGGGGCAACAGAGTGAGACTCTGTCTCAAAAAAAAAATAAAATAAAATAAGTATAGGAAGGCTCATTTCTATTTGTTGTTCATTTACTTTTTGGTCATAGAAGGTGTAGGAAGAACTTATTAAAAACAGACATCACATACTTAATTTCACAGGCATCTGGGCTGCTCAGACTGAATTTTACATATTTTATCTCATTGACTCTTTATGAAAACCTTAGAGTTAGCAACTGTCAAGATTAAAGATAAGGAGATTGAGGCTTTAAGAGATTAAGAAACATGCCCAAGATCACTTGCGCCGGGCACGGTTAGCATCTGGCCACAGGAGAGATTTCCTGGGAGTTCGTTCACTGAGCATCTAGCGTGTGCCAGGCGTGCTTCAGGTTTCTATGACACACGCCGGAAGACAGATGTCCCCACTGTACAGTGGAGGGACATACACAGTCCTACAGGGAGCGATGCAGTCTAGGTGTGCATGCGTCAGAGTTGATTCATAAGAATTCAGGAGGACTTAAGGTCTCTCTGGAGAGAGAATGCTCTTTTATCTCAGGAAAGAATATGTCTGCCTTCCTCTTTGCTTAAATTTCTCCCTAAATTTTGCAAAGTAGAACTGAAGGCCCCCGGCTAGATGTGCTCCTGGCTCTTTGCATTGCTTTACTAGAGAATCATAGTGTCTTACAGCTACCCAAAGGAAGGATTGAATCCAGTGTCCTCGTTTTATAGGGTCAGACGGGATGAATGGTTCACTAACGATCACACACTGGTCAGTGGCATGCTAAAACCTGAATCTAATCTAATTCCAAATCCTGTATTCTTTCCATGCTAACCTCGACCATTTAAGTTTGATGTTGAAATATCCAAATGGAAGTTCCTTGTTATTACCCAAAGCAGTTAAGTTTCATGAGTATAGGTGAGATCTGACATTATAGGTTAGAACAGTTTTCCTTCCTTCCTCCCTCCTCCCCTCTGTCTCTTTCTCCTTCTTTTCTGCCTCCACTGTTTCGAGAATGCTTTGGCTCTTGGATATGGGCAATAACCTCTCTTTCTTCCTCTCTCTCAGCATTTAGTATATCATGCAATGAGCTTATGATTTTTTCCTGATATGGTTTGATGTATTTTCAACTCTGGTTTGACTAGCCTACACTTACTGTAAATGCCCAGATTGCAAATGGTAGCAAGAGGCTATAAAAATAAAATGTTCTTACTGTAGTAAACATCCACAGATACAGGATGAGTGCCCATTCCATCTCCATTTCCTTTCCTTCTCGTTTGCTGCGTAAGTACTTAGCCTTTTAAAAATTTTTCCGTGCGAATCAGTATGTAAAATATTTGCGATGTGTCCAAACTAAAAGTTAATGAATTACAAAAAATTCTTATTTCGTGAAATAGCATTTTATATCTCTTTATGCATGAAGTACACAGAAAGAGGCAGTGGCTTTAAGTGTGATAATGGTCTTCACAAAGCAGAGATTATGTTACTTCTGTGAGATTTTTAAATTCTCCCCTATGTCGGGGTAATTCTGTCTTTGGACTAAATAAGGCAGAACATATTATTCCTTTTCCATATATAGTTTAGCACTTAAATAAACTTTACTGTCTTGGACTTTCTGTTCCCTTAAAAAGATGAAAAGTTCCCTTTATAAAGAATGACCGTATTGATTTATTTTAAAAGCAAAGCTAAATCTTTTATCGAGAAGGGAAGACTCTAAGGTTGGATTTTTTTTTTCATTAAAAACAATCTGTTCCTAGATATTGTGGAACGCTTGCAAAATTGTTTAATAAGGAATAAATGTCTCAAATGACTAGTATAGAAAAAGGAACAAAATTCATTCATTCTGAAGTTGAGAATAAACCTAATAACTGTTTTGCATGAAAAAAAAATCCTTGAGTATCTACAAAGCGAATTTATTCAGAATGAGCCTGCTGTGCGCAAATCCTTTTTTCTCTGGCTTTAGTGCTTACTGTAGAATTCGTGAACTGCTAGCCTTGAGTCAGTTTGCCCAGCGCAGGACTTTTATACCTTCTGCCGTGCAGTCCGGCCGTGGGGCTGTCTGGCTCACTCTGGGCTTGATTGGCTGCAGCTGGTCTTGGAAGCAAACATCCCTTCATATAACGTTAAGAGTTGCACATTCCTGCACCCTAGGATTCGCCAACAGCTGAGACAGCAGCCGGGAAAGGGTTAGTGTACGTCTTGGAGGGTAGGAACACCACGTGTGGTTACGTCTGTCTGGAATCTCTTTCTGTGTTTTCTAGAGACGTTTAACTGCAAACACTGGAGATACTAAAAACATGTTCTGTGGTTACACGGCGCTACACCTCTCTCTCAAGGCGCCTGGAGCATCTTGTCTAACTCATTTTTATTTCACCTTGGCTTTAGGAATGAAGTGACCTAAACGCACACATAATTTATAGATGTCCAGAGAATGAGCCACTAAGGTTTTAAAGCCTTATCATCCAATCAGGACTGGGAGTTGAATGAATTCCACCGACCTCCGTATTGTTCTGGAATTTCTGTTCTCTCTTTGCTAGATCACTGCCCTTTCAGTAAACGCATTGTTATCAGATGACAGTGACGGAAAGATCGGGACTTTGGAAGCAGCTGACCTGTGATTCAGCGCGAGGCTGGTGACTTCTTAGTTGTGTAGTATAGAGCTCACCACTCGGAGCCTTCATTTTTTCATCTTTCTTTGTTGTTAAGAATTATGTCCACTTCCTGGCTTATTGGGAGCATAAAATGAGATAAAAGGTAAAAGCACTTGTATGGTGCCGCTTACACGAGGCACCTAGAGCAGTCAAGTTCGTACAGATGGAAAGTAGAGTGGTGGTTGCCGGGGTAGGGGGAAGAGGGAAGGGACGTTGTTGTTCAGTGCATGCGGAGTTTCAGTTTTGCAAGATGAAGAGGGTTCTGGAGACACGTGGTGGTGATGGTTGCACGGTAGTATGAGTGAACGTAGTGCCACTGGACTGTACACTTAAAGTTGATTAAGTGGCAAATTTTATGGCACGTGTATTTTACCACAATAGTTTTGTAAAGGTTCTTGGTGCCCTGCCAAACCTGTCAACCCTGCTATTCCTGTCTCCTTTCCTCGTCTTCCTAGTTGCCCTTGACAAATGGCTCACAGCCCCTGGAGATAGGGTCAGAGGTTATCTGGAACTCTCTGAGCTGGGCAACTTAGGGAGATCCACCTAACCCTAGTTAGGATCGGCTGTCTGGAAATTGGCAAGTGCTCGGAGAACACCTAAGTTCCAGGTATTCGTATTCTATGCAAGCAAACCAAGGACTGGAGAAATTTAGTGATTAGCCTAAAATAACACAGCACGTCAGTGGCAGAGTTGGAACCAAAACCCAAGACTGCTAACTCCCATCCAGTTTGCTTCCCAAGTAATCTTGGATCTGCAGCTTTCTCTGGGGATCATTTGGGGCCCTCGGGGACCTCAAATTGGACTAAGGACTTTCTATGTTCTGATGAGATAACTCTGGGAATTGGGACATAAAACGTTCCCTTGACAAGCAGTTATTTTAAATAGCTTTATTGAGGTCTAAGTGACTGTTAGTAACTGCACACATTTAAATTGGACCAAATTGTCACATGGTCCAAGGCTTGGACCCTTTGGAGCCATCCCCCTTTTTAATGTTTCCCTCCATCCCACCTCATCACCAGGCCGTCACTGATCTGTATCCTTACACTATAAACGAGTTTGCATTTTCCAGAACAAACGGAATCATGTAAACTCCATTTTGTTGCCTTCTTTCAACCAGCAGATTCGTCTGTGTTTTTGCACATTTTTATTGTTGAGTAACAGCCCATTGTTGGGCTATGTCATGATCTGTTTCTCTGTTTAACTGTTGACGTATATTTGGGTTGTTTCCAGTTTGGGGCTATTGCAAGTTAGGCTGATACGGACATTATGTAAAGTTTTTGTACAGAGGTAGGATTTCTATATTAACCAGGTGTTTCTGATGTTTTGACATCTGGGGACTTGCCGATCCTGGAGACACTGCCCCTCCCAGGATTAGCCAGTTTCTAGAGACAGCGAAAGACTCACCTGCCAGCCTAACTTTTATATGGAAACTAACCTGTCCAGAGCCCATACCCCTGGCTGCCTCTTTTGTCTGGCTCTTGCTCTCCACCTTCCCTACTCACCCCAGGGCTGGGTGCCAGACAACAAGGGCAGTCTTTACACCCCAGAGCCTGCTGAAATTATTCGAACTAGACAGTCCTCAACCTGTTTAGCCTTCTTACCCTGCCTCGTACATTCCTTCCTGCAAAAACCATAATAAAGGCTCTTGCCCATGTTGTCCCCATCTCCCTCTGCCTCCTAACCCCCCGTGGCCCCTCGGGTGGCATGCCAGGCCTCCTGTTCCTAGAGAACTGTGGGTAAAACTTCTTTCTCCAGGGCAGTCATTTCTGTGTCTGTGTGCCTTATCAGACCTGATTAAAACAAATCCCACGTACGTTTTTAAACATTCATTTTTCTTGAGTAAATCCTAGGAGAGGAACTGCTGGATCCTATGATAGGTATGTGTTTTAAGTTCTTAAGAAACTACCAAACTGTTGTCCAAAGTGTTTGTGCCATGTTACATTCTCAACAGCAGCCTGTGAGAATACCAGTTGCTCCAGTTCCTTGCCGACACTTGGTATAATCAGTCTTTTTGATTTTAGCCATTCTAAGAGCTACAATTGCATTAATGTGCATAACCTAAATGAACAATTATGTTCAACACTTTTTGTGTGTGCTAATTTGCCACCCTTGTATCTTCTTTTGGATGTATCTGTATAAATCTTTTGTATACTTTTTTTATTGGGTTGTTTTCTTGTTGTTGGGTTTTGAGAGCTCTTTATATATTCTCGGTACAAGTCCTTTTGCCAGATGTGTGGTTTAAAAGATATCCCCCCCAGTCTCTGGCTTGTCTTTTTGTTCTCTTAACAGTGTCTTGTGGAGAGAAGAAGTATTTAATTTTGATGAAGTCAATTTTGTCAATTTGTTCTTTTGTGGATTTTGTTTTACTGTCATATCTAAGAAATCATTCCTTGACCCAAGAATGATTTTCTTTTAGAGGCTTTGTAGTTTCAGATTTACATTTAGGTCTATGATACATATAGTGTTAGTTTTTTTATCTGGTGCAAAATACCAGTGGAAGTTTGCTTCCTTTTTTGCCTGTGGATATCTCATTGTTCCAGAATCATTTGTTGAGATTATTCTTTCCTGTAGGATGACCTTTGTCCCCTGCTAAAAAGCCAATTGTTCACATATATCGGTACAGGCTGTTTCTGGATTCTCTATTTTGTTCCATTGATCTATTTGTCTACCTGTGTTAATTCCACACTGTCTTGCTTGCTATAAATTTATAATAAATCATGAAATCAGGTAGCATTAGTCCTCCAACTTTGCTCTTCCTTTTCAAAATAGTTCTGGCTATTCTAAATTCTCTCCATTTAATAAGCATTTTAGAATCATCTTGTTAATTTCTACCAAAGGAAAAAAGCCTTCTGGAATGTTTATAGGAATACATCAACGTAGGGAAAACTAACATCTTAATAGTAACTTTTCCAACCTAAGAACATGGCATGTATCTCTCCATTTATTTAGGTCTCTTAACTTTTCTAAGCAATCTTGTATAGTTTTTGGTGTCCATGTATTACACATCTTTTATGAAATGTACCCTTAAGAATCTCAAAATTTTGATGCCATATAAATGGTATTATTTTCTTAATTTCGATTTCCCTTTGGAAAAACCCTTGTTGCTTCAAACTCAAATGCTGGGTATACATAGAGAACAGCAAAACAATGGCGTCCATGTTTTATTTTAGCACTTACCTCTCTAAAGAAGTTTGACAGGTGGATTTTCTTCTCAGTCTTCCAAACTAAACACCAAGAGTCCTATAATGAGGCTGCAAATGTAACCATATTGCCTGGAGGAAGCTAGCTGTGCCTTCCACTTTTACAAAAGCCAGTTTAGCAAACTGAGTATATCAGAGACACAAATTTCTGGGACTTGGGAGGATTTTGTCAAGAATGTGTAACAAGGATGAATTACTCTTGCCATGAGAAGTTCAACTTTTGCACTTCCTGACTTTGCCGTGGCTAAAATTGAAATACGGACGCGGTATTCCCCAAAGTGTTCGAATTGAATAACTCTAATTACCAGGTCCCCCACAAGGCTATAAATTCTTATTTAAAAATTCAGCTACTCTATTTGCACTTTCTGGGAGTGCTTCACTTTTTGTTACCTACCTGTAACTTCTCAGAAAGCAAACAAACCTCAATTCTGACATCAAGTCCTTACAATCGTATTATTTTCAAATATGAGTGAGCGGCTCTACTTGCCCAAAGAAATAGCTCTACTCTGGAGAAGTCTCATGGTCTAGACGTAGCTGGGTCTTATCTCCTTCTGTCCCGAAAAACTCTGATGCTCTCAGAGGCTTGAGGAAGGGTGTTCCGGTAAACTCCTTCGGCACAAAATACTAAGAACAGAGAGCAGGTTAGCACTTATTTTTCTAAGACAACCTGCATTTCGCAAGACTGTATCTCTAATGCAGAGACATTTATTGTAATGGTGGATTTCAGGCATTGGGGAGCGAAAGAGAAAGCATCAAGAGAGCCTTCTGACACCTCAGGATTGCATCATTAGTCACGCCCTTTGGAAGATCTGGTCCGACCTTCACCTCGACTATGGGAAGGCTGGGTTCTAACGCCTACCGTATAGATTATTAAGTATGAAATGTCCGATTTCCCTAAGTCCTGAGTTTGACAGTTACTATCTGTGACATTTCATTTTGACACTTCTTGTTTTATTGTTATTGCAAAGGTACATTTTCATTCTTTCGGACACACATTTTGACTTGTGATTATCTTTCTAGTTTTTTTAGAACAATTTTTGCACAACTATAAGTAAGTCAAAAATTCGTATTATTTTCAAATATGAATTCCGTAGTAAAACCAATACTATTCAGACAGGTCAAAATACCAACAAAGTGTTTGGAAAGAATGTGGCTAACGAATACACAGTACGTCGATGGTTTTAAAAGTTCCATTTTGGTCATTTTAATCTTAAAATGAGCCACATGGACAACCTGAGACCAACATGGATACTGGTATATTAAAACCCGTAGTGCGAGTGAATTCATCTCAACCTAGGCAGAAATTAGCAACAAGGTTTGACGTTACTATTCCAACCATGTTAGACCATTTAAAACAAACTGACAAGGTAAAGAAGCTGGATAGATGGGTACTACATAAATTAAACAAATGTCCAAAGAATAATCATCCCTAGGCCAGGCACGGTGGCTCACACCTATAATCCTAGCACTCTGGGAAGCCAAGGTGGGAGGATTGCTTGAGCTCAGGAGTTCAAGACCAGCCTGAGCAACAGTGAGACCCCGTCTCTACTATAAATAGAAAGAAATTAGTCAAACAACTAAAAAAAA
>CAUYRT010048904.1:0-20755 GCA_963574885.1 Lepilemur ruficaudatus
TTGACAGAGTAGGTTTTTGAATGTAACAAGATAAATCAACTTGAGTGGTAATATATTTTGGGAAATCAGCTCACTACAAATTGTGACTGTAAACATTGTACTGTAAATGTTTTGTAGTTTTCCCCCAATAAAATTTTTGGAGAAAAAAAAATTTCGCAGTATTACTCAAGAGAAAAAGAAAAATATATTTCTAATTTCAAGAACGAATAAAATTATATCACTGTAGACTCCAGATATAAGATAAAAAAGTAATATTTAAACAATCTTATGCCAATAAATTCAACTTAACTAACAAGAAGAAATAGAAACTTAAGTTACATCATATCTATATTTTGAATAATAACTTCACAAAGGAATGTATATTAATGAACAAAAGCACATGAAAAGGGGCTTAATATCACAGAAATGCACATTAAAATCATAAGGTACCACTTTACTCTCTTTGGAATTACTATGATTAAAAAAGATCAACATAAAATGTTGGTGAGCATGTGCAACCAATGTAATTCTCATATATTATTTTTGGTTGTATAATATGGTACAACCACTTTGGAAAATAGTTTAACAGTTTCTTATAAGTAATTACCAGTGTTCCAACAATACCTCTCCTAGGTTTTTACCAAGGGTAATGGAAACATAAATCTACAAATACTTGTTCAAAACTGTTTATAACAACTCTATTTATAAGAGTTAAAAGTTAAAAACAGACCAGGCGTGGTGGCTCACGCCTGTAATCCTAGCACTCTGGGAGGTAGAGGTGGGAGGATCACTCAAGGTCAGGAGTTCAAAACCAGCCTGAGCAAGAGCGAGACCCCGTCTCTACCAAAAATAGAAAGAAATTAATTGGACAACTAAAATTATGTAGAAAAAATTAGCTTGGCATGGTGGTGCATGCCTGTAGTCCCAGCTACTTCGGAGGCTGAGCCAGAAGGATCATTTGAGCCCAGGAGTTTGAGGTTGCTGTGAGCTAGGCTGATGCAATGGCACTCACTCTAGCCTGGGCAGAGTAAGACTCTGTCTCAAAAAAAAAAAAAAAGTTAAAAATATTAATGGGAGATTGGGTAAATAAATGTTTTGTGATTTAGAATGATATACCATTTAGCAATAATAAGGAGTACTAATTTTTTTGAACATGGATAGATCTCTAAAACATTATGCTGAGTAACAGAAATTATACATAAAATATTTCACTCACATGAAATTTACAAAAAAATTAATCTATACTGAGAGAAATCTGAACACTTGTTGCTTATAAGGTGCTGTTAGTTTTAAGAATGTACTCCTCTGTCAGAATTTGTCAATTGTTTACTTAATATCCCACGTTTCACTCTGTAAAATTCACTTAATTTAAAATACACACATATATATACAACAAGGATGAAGAAAAAAAGATAGTTACAGAGACAACTATTTGGTAGTTTTTAATTATTCAATCTCAAATTGACACCTAGGAGATGGAATATCTAGCCCAGAGTTTAGTCATTATTGGGAAAAAAAATACATACATCTATGTGTGTTTGTATGTACTGTATATTTACATTTTTAGCACACAAAAATACATGTACATACAGTTAGAAATAAAAATAAAATCCTAAGCTCCCCCAACTGACTGAATAAATTCCCTTTTTGCCAATGGTACCCCAGAGAAACTTTAAAACCTGAGTTCTTAGTCATGAAGGGATGGGAAGTTGGACATGCCTTATTATACCCCCTCTCTCAGTAACCACCTTTGGCTTTCTTCCCTAAGGGTTAAACAGCTGTAGGAAAGACTTGCTTCACCACTATTTCAATCAGCCTCCTGACAGCCTTTCTCTTTTGTGATTTCCACACAACTGAGCAGCATTCCTTCCTGATTAGAGACCATGGACCACAGAATGGTTCTGATCACTCTGTGGAAGCTACACTGGATGATTTTCATGTCCTGTGCTTCACCTTTTGACATCAGAGGGCCCAAAACTCCACCCTTAGATCATGCTAATGCTGCCATTTTTTAAACATGTGGTTCAAAATGAGGCATGAAGCTCCATTGTGCATGCACATGTTTCTCCTTTCATAAATATTCATGGATTCTCCTATAGTTTATTAAATATGTATATTCAACCACCTTACTCAGTGTAAATTTATGATGCTTTTACCTTTTTACTCATCTCTCAAAGTGACTGTCTCTGGTCTTTACTAGAGGCTATACTTCCCAGCTGCAAGATGGTCAACCTGCAGGCTGCAACCAATTATGAAAAATAAAATTCTGCTTTCCAAATTTATGAAACTCAAAATTTTTCAGTTGACAGCAGACAGTACCCAACTTACAGTGTTTTGACTAAGATTTTTCCACTTTATTATGGTGTGAAAGCAATACATATTGAATAGGAATTGTACTTTGAATTTTGATCTTTTCCTTGGCTAGTGATCAGTGTTAGTGTATTCTCTTGAGTGAACTTTAACATAATAAAAAGCATAGTAAATTATAAATACATAAACCAGTAACACTGTCATTTTATTATCATTATCAAGTGGTATGTAATGTCCATAATTGTATTGCTAGCAGTACAGTAGGTTTGTTTATGCCAATATCACTATAAACACATAATTAATAAATTGTGCTATGATATTACAACAGTCATGATTTCACTAGGTAACAGGAATTTTGGAGCTCTACTATAATTTAACGGAACCATGTCACACATGCAGTCTGTTGTTGAGCAAAACATAATTCTGTGGTACATGACTTTGATCTTATTTTTCCTTTTTTAAAATATTTCTAAAAATATTGTACAATTTAATCCTGAGATATGTGTGCAGCAAATTAGATCTTGCATCAAAAAATAATAAAACCTCAAAAACAAACAAAAAACTATTGTTCTGTTAATATTTGCATAGTAAATATATAGCATACCATTATTTAGCACCATACTTTCTCACAGTAATATGTAAAATGAAATATATATGTTATGTATACACACACATACATGCATAAATATTAGAGACATAGCTAAGAAAAAACAGTTAAGGAATAAAAAGTACTAAAATTTAAATGACCCAATATCTACATGTGATTTTTTCCTACACATTAGGAAGAATACTTTAATTTTAAAAAATAGCAATATATGATTAAACCTTAAAATCACTTTGATGTAATAAAGTATTATGAAAATAAATAAAATTAATGAAATATGTTTTTGCTAAATACTGTGAAACAAGAAAAATTTCCATAAGAAGATGAAATATTTCAAAGAATTCTTGAGCTAAAAAATCATAAGTGATAGGATTGATGGCAAAATTAGTGTAAAGAAAAAATACATGAAAATGTGTATATGTATAGTTCACATGTATTTTATAATATACATACAAATAATATTTTATAATATACATATATCAATGTATATAACCCACTTATGTAAATTTATATGTGCATATATTTACATATAAAATCAAAATATTAGTAGTAGTTAAATTTGGGTTATGAGTTCTTTAATTTTTTTTTTTTTTTTACAATAACCGTGAATCATTTACCTTGAGAGTGTTGGGAAACTACAATCAAAAACAAAATCTTTCTGCCAACTCAGTCAACCTTTCCATAAAGATAGTAGAAAATCAGTTTTGTTATTGAATAAGCATTAAACTAGATGCGGTACTCATCAAAGGCAATATGCTAAGAGAGTCTCAGAATTTTTACTCCTTTAGATTGGCCAGCCAGTTACAACACATAACACATATGTTCTTAAAATGTTCTTAGCCCTCAAGTAAGACAACTTGAATGTACCATTTGCCATACATAATGCATCCTAGATTCACCTGGTAATCGGAGTGACCACCTGGGTTAGCTAATTGTCTTTAGGCAAAGGAAAAACAAACTTCTCATATCTTTATGAGCGAAGGCAGTTAGCAACTTGGAGCAAGGGGTCCACTGAAATTAAGTTCAGACCTTGCCACAGCAACTGGGAGATAGAAGCACCATTTCCCTGTTCTTATTTAAATATTAAAGAGATGGTTTTTGAATATTCAAGAAAAAACATTCCTGGGTCATAAAAAAGTTATCTAATTTTCAAAATATATATATACTTTTCCTTGAGAGAAGAAAATACTTACAATTTTTCTAGACAATATGCTGCAAAAAAAAGTGAGGGGGAAGAAGTCTTATTTTCAACAGGGAGAATTAAGCATCTTATTTTTAGTTTATTTGTCCTTACAAGAGGGAAAACACAATCACTTTTAATAAGCAGTAAAACACAATTTGTCATTTGTTAAATAACTATATGCAAACAAACACTTATTTTTAAAAAGGGGGCTTACAGTCCCAGAGTAGTGGGGGAATATATAGTAACAAATAATAATGATGCATTCTCAAATGCACTACATATATAAAAGTGATGAAGACAGAGCATAAAAGATAGATTTTCTCTGCTTAACTTTGGGGAGGCAAGGTCAAGAAAATATGGAGGACTTTTTGGGTTAATGTTTAAATTGAGACTCTAAAAATATTCAGGAATAAATTAAGGTGAGAATTTGGTTCATTTTAACTTATGTGATACTATTTCAGAGATATGAGAATTGGACCAAATGGGATTACAGTCATATAAGCTTTGGTAATAGAATGGAGTCCCCAAAATTTTTTTCTCTTGATTCCACAAAAAGAGAAACATGGTAAACAGCAAATGTTGAGTTGTAATCACGTCAGAAGGACCAATGTTGGTCACAACTGAAAGGAGTGAAGCGCAAAAGAGTGCAAATGATGCAAGAAGAATCAAAATAACTGCCAAAAATTAGTTTGTAAGAAGTCCAGATTTAATTGCAAAACTGATTTTTCTTGATTAAAAGGCTTACTTTTGGAGTATATATTTATTAAAACTGATATAGCATTTACTTTAAAAAATGTATTGGTAAAAGAGAAATCATCTATGTTAAGCCTTAAATTTGTAAAACCTTACAGATCAAATTTAAAAAAAAAACTCAAAAAGTATAAATTTTATGGCATTATTTGGCATTTTTCATTTAGATTTCTGTTAGTTTTCTTACTAAAGGATGTGTCTATGTCATTAAATTCTCAACAGAATAGCAATAACAGTTCCAGTATTCTATTCTGCTCATAGATGAACCACTATTTCTAAACCACCTTTATTAAGTTCTTATTTTTATGTGACTTTTTTAAAAAAAGAACATCCAATATTTTTTTCTTAGATCTTTAAGATTTACTAAACAAATTACCTTCTGAAAAATTACTTTGTCTGTTTCTTCTTTAGCACATCTTTTCTAATTTTTAATTTTCCTCTTTAGATTTAGGTATATTACTAAGCAATCTTTAATTGATCAACTCATTTTACCTTTTAGTGGATAGTTTGGCATGTCTTAGGAGACTAATTTTTTGTTGGTATTTAAGAATCAAAATATTTTACAATTATTTTTAAACAATGTTATACTACATATGCTATAAATGGAGCAACGGGAGCAACAGGAGAATTCAGTCACAGTAATGATCCATGTTTCAAGTAATTTTTTTTCAAGTTGACAAAGAATATACTAATTAAACCTATTTTTACTATACCAGAATTTATTAGTAAAAGAAACCATAAAGATCAAATACATGAATATAAATTATTTAGATAATGCTGTCAATGAAAAATAGATCATAATTAGGAGGAACATTATCCTTACCTCTTTTTGTTAACTTCTAGGATTCCGTAATGATTTTTTTTTTTCTGAAGAAAATAGTGGCTTTTAAGTTTGGATATGATTCATTCAGCAACTTATTCAATAATCATAGAGAAAGAAAAAAATCAATGAAGCAGCTAGTTAATTGTGTAAAATGATTCCTTGGTGGAAACTTTTTTCTATCTCAGCTACAGAACAGTTGTGCTGCAGATTCTGAGTATTGACAGTTTTATTGTTACTATAATTAGCTAATATTTTAATCATTTTTGGTAAGGCATAGAAGAGATAAGGCTAGCAGCTTTATTAATTGAAGTCAATGTTTCAGAAAAAGTAAAAATTAACAGACACATTCAGTACCATTTTCCTCATACCCTAAAATATTAACAGTAGCAACATGTCAAAATGAAATGGCAACAATAAAATCACAGAGAAAAACTCATGATAAAGGAAAGGCAAATAGTGAAGAAATTACCAAAACTGGAATTTGTAGAGACTACCCATGGATGTTCCTTTGAAATAAGTATGGCTCTTAACAAATTTACTAGCTCAAATGTAATAATGAATGTATTTTGATCATCAAGAATGGTATAGAAAAAAACACTAGCAAATATTAAAGCATATATGCTTCATGTAGTTTCAGCCTTTGTAATGTTGAGAATATTCTCAGTTAATCCCCTGATTCTAAATATTAAACTTTAAGACTACAGCCCCATTATAATAGATACCAGCTATGTAACAACATTCTCAATCTTCTTAATGAGTTCTGTCTTTAATTCCTACATGTAAAATAGTATTTTTCTCAATGTTCTTCCAGTGGTTTATTGGTTTTTTTCTATACAATACACACACACACACATACACATATTGGGTGACCTCAACCACTCTGATTATATTCTATTGTTTTATAGATGCATATTGATCACTCCCAAATTTATATTTTCAGATTAAACTGTCCTGTGCTCAATTCACCAATATAAGATATCCACAGTTAAACAGATACATTTTACTCCTCAAACTTACTGCTTCACATGCAGTTAATGGCATGAATTAGCCAAACAGAAACATGAAGTTTCTCTTCACTTTCCTCAAATTCCTTAACTATTCAGTCCCCAAATCTGGTTAATTTACCTTCTGCATATTTCAAAAGTAAGTGAGCCCTAGGTAGGCCTCATCCTGCATGGCATATTTTTATTAAGATCATTTTGTAACAGTCCTAACAGTTCTTGTTTTCAGCTATGCCTCAATTTTATCTTTCACATTGCTACAACAATAATCAATCTGAAATTCTAGGTTTATCTGGATCAAAATCACTGTGCTCAAAGCTCAGTTCTGCTTTTCCTGGCTGTATAATCTTGATGTTGGGCAAATTACATAATCATTTTGTGTCTTAGTTTCCTTATCTGTACATTGGGCTAACGAAGGACCTACCCGGCAGAGTTGTTAAAAGATAAATTAATACACATAAAAAACTTAGAACAGTGTCTGGCACATAGGAAAATTCAGCTATCACATTATGCCAGACTCCTGGTTATTAACTTTTAAAACGTGGAACAAGAGTCTTATAGAAAATTAGTTTTAAGTATATTTTTATATAATCTAGGCTTTTTTGACGTAGGGCTGAAATTAATAGATTTACGTGCCATGCATGAATCTTGTTTCCTAACTAGTCTCCAAATATTCGATTCACTTTGTTTGAAGTTTACCTGCCACACTGTTGCCTTGAAGTGGCTACAGAAGTTCTTGGAATTCACTAAACAACAGTAACTATCAAAAAATGAGTTTGGGCTCTCTCAATCAACAAAAACAAGAATAACAGGACAATTTCCTAACCTAGTGTTCCCGGAATCCTTTCCAAGCTCCCCTGCATATCTCAATAGGAGCTTTATCAGCTGGTTCATCTACTTGCTCTGTTTTTATTTTTTCCCGTCTTCTATTTTATTTTATCAACATATACTTTAAAATTGAGCATCTACTCAAAATTTGGTATTTCTCCTCAATGTCTGGGTTTCCTGCTTTAATGAAAATCTTCACTTTATCTAAATTTTCTCCATGGCATTTATGCCTGAAGCTGTGTGGAAGCAGATTTATTAATATTTTACTAGGTTATGTTACTCATTTTGTCAAAATCTTTATCTGTATATTTTCTTAGTTTCCTGGCTCATTCCCTGATTATCCACCCTACCTAATCCTTGAATATTTGGATTTGTAATCTCTTATTTAAACATTTTAAAGTGCTCTATTGGAGTTGAATGTGTTTCAAAATGTTGTTTTTTCAGTGTTCTTATATATGATCAATTTTTAAAAATATTCTATGTATACTTTAAAAGAAAGTGTATTCTCATAAAGTACAGAGATTTACATGCAACAATCCAGTCTTAACTATTTTGCTCAGTGTGTATATATATATTCTTTTTTAGTTTTTATTTTTGACTAGTTGATATCTCAAAGACTGTTATGATAAATGATCCTATAACAAAAACACACACATGCATGCACATACAAACACTCCCCCCCCCACACACATACACATACACACAGGCAGTCCTCACTTTGACAGTAAAATAAGACTGTTAAAATGACCATACAAACTATAACTGTGCAAAGTAATCTTAATGGTCAATGGGGAACTCTGAAACTTTTCTATGACTTTTAAATATTTTTGTCAAAACATAAAAATTCTCTGTCAGTTATAAATGCAAAGGGAAAAGGAAAATTAGCACAATTAATATTTGTTTAGTATAATATATTTCAAACATGAGAAACATTTTATTTCTTTATAAAAACTTATCAAAAGTAGTTTGAACAATGCTTCGCTCTCCTCTCATTGTAAAACTTGCAATATGGAATGACTATCTCTTCTGTGCTTTGATAGATTGTCATACTCCTTTCTAAGTTTAGATCTGCTTCCACTATTTTGCCCTTTTCACTTTGAATATCATAAAATACCTTGAAAATTTTCTTAGTGAGAAGATTTTTGCCAACATTAGTTCCTCTGGGACATCTTCATCATTTTTGTCACAATCATTTCCTCATTTATGAGCGTGCTTGTCTTCATTGAGTTCCTCCGGCTACACATCTAGAGTCTCTTGAACAGTGGCCATGTCAACATTCCCATGGTCAGCTATTTCTCATACAACCCAATTTACATTGAATTCAAATTTCCTTTCAGCATTATTACTTTTTATCTCCTTGCTGTACTTTAAATTCATTGGCCATTCTCTCTATTACCCATTTTTTAAAAATGTCATACAAATTTGTCACTAGGAAACAAAGGGATAACACAAGTACATGCTTTACCGTCTGTATATGAACTAACAAATGCACAGTGGCCAATCACTAAACTATTTGGACAAAAATGAACTGATTGGTCACTGATGATAATTCCTTCTGTTATTTACTTAGTGATTTGTGGATTGAAATACCAGCAAAATCTGTACCTTATGTAGTCCTCAGAGTTATTATACTGTAATAGTAGAAATTTGGACCATTGTTGGACAACTGGTGCTATTTAACTATCAGAACAGTCCATGCAAAATGAGGGCTGTGTGCGTGTGTGTATGTGTGTATAACTCATATATATGACATCCCTTCCTATCTGAAACAATTTTGACTATGATATTATGTAATAAGTGTTCTAATTATGAGTTAAAAACAAGAGATTACTCTTAGTCCTCATATGTTTGATTCTGGAATAAGAAGAGTTTAGATTAGCAGTTTGCGAACTATGGCCAAAGGCCAAATCAGGAACACCAATTATTATAATTATTATTTTAATTGTCCACAGGCTAAGAATGTTGTTGTTTACTTTTTAAATGGTTGGGAAAAAATAAAAAGGAGAGTGATGTTTTTTAATGTGAAAATCACTTGTGATTTAAATTTCAATATCCATAAATAAATTTTTTTGGGGGTGAACATGTCCATTTACATATTGTCTCTAGTTGCTTTTGCACTACAACAGCAGACTTGATTACTTACAAGAGAAACTCTATGGCCTGAAAAGCTTAAAATATTGCTGCCTGGCCCTTTACAAAAGAAATCTACCATGCTCTATTTAGAAAATAAAGACTATTCATGAATTATGTATATACATATAGTATACACACATATGTATATATTTGACAGTAGGTATTTAATGTTAGCATATTCAATAATTCAGTGGATACTAGTAACTATCACATCTTCCTTGTAGAGGACATGTTTTTATAGTTATTAAATGGTACTCCTCTTCACCTTTGTGGCCTTGCATCTTTAACTTTACTTTATGTAAAACTAATATATCTACCACTACTATTTCCTTTTTGGTTGGCTTATCTGATGACTATTTTGCTAATCTTTTTTGTTAATGCTGTTATTCTTATTTTTATTAATTATTTTTACTTAGTTATGTTTTTATACTTAATATTTGCTATTTATATAGGTAAAAACCAATGCCATATATCTCTTAATAGGGAATTTAAATTATTTATATTTATTCACATAGCAATATTTGTAGTCCTCCTCCTCTTGTATTAGTTTTCTATTATTGTGTAACAACTTTTCACAAATTTAGCAGATTAAAAAAAAAAATACCCGTTAGCTCAGTTTTGTAGGTCCAAAGTCCAGGTATGTCATGCCTGGGTTCTCTGATCAAAGTCTCATGAAGCAGGAACCAAGTTCTTCTGATCTGGAGATGGAGTCCTCTTCCAAGCTCAGTAAAGTTGCTGGAAAATACAATGTCTTGCTATCAGAGCCCACCCTCAGCTCCTAGAAGCAATCCACATTACTTATTATGTGGCTTCTGCCATTTCAAAGCCGGAAATAGAGAATCGCCTTGTGTTGACTCATACTTTGATTCCCTTTCCAGGAAGAGCCCAGTCTCTTTAAGGCTTCACCAGATTAGGTCAGGCCCACCGAGAATACTTTCCCAACCGAGTTGGGATCTTAATACCTTATTTACATCTGCAACATTACTTCACAGCAGCACATTATTATTTGATTGAAAAATTGGGAGAAGGCGTGTATATGCCAAGGGGTGGGGAATTTTGGGGGTCATCTTAGGGCACTGCCCACCATATTCATCTTGCCTTACACTATCCCTGTTGTGTACTTTCTTATTTGTTTTATGTGTTTTGCTATGCAGTCTATGGATTACTGGCTGGCATTTGGGGATTCGTCTTTTTGCTTTCATTCAGCAATAGGAATGATGCACTTTTATCTTAACAAAAATAAGAATAGGTTGCAAAGTGTTTACTCAATCTAGCTCCATTGCAGCTTATTTTTTGTCTATATTTTGTCAAGCTTCTGTCCATAGGATGCCAGACAGCTAAAAGATTTAAATGTATATACCTCTTATTCTGTCTCCAGCATCATTTTGGAATGCGATATAGATAAATTATTAGTTATTCTTTTAAGATACCATTTTTAAACAATTGTCAAGTTTCTAATAGTGTCTTATCTAATAATATTTTATGAAATGTTTTGATATTTATTCAAAATTTAACACTCTAAAAAGATATATAAACAAATTTTATGGTTTTATGAATTGGATTTATTATTATTAAACAGATATCAGTATAAAGAAAAGTCATTTTGAATGACTGATTAAGCATTATTTTTACTGAGGAATTAAGGCTTACATATCATTATACCTATTTTTAATCTCTGACCTTCTAATTCTACAAATAACTGCTCTCAGTCTGAAAACTATTAAGACAACACAAACCAAATAAATGGAAAGACACATTTTAATGTCCCTTGTTGCTAGCAAGGCCTGTCTTCTTGATGTAAGATTGGCCTTATCCTGCTGTGCAAGACATAGAGGATCTTTCTTCAGGTTCAGTGGTGGTTCAGTGGCCTGCTGTGATTTTCCCAAGTCAATAGCTGTCAGCCAGTCTGGTGACTATCATTTGAGATAATAAATCTTGATCTTCTCCATAGTAGAAGTCAATATCCACTTAAGTTAAGAAAATCACAGTGTTTTCTTTTATTGTAAAACAGGAATTGCCTAGACCTGGTTTGACCTACTCGACTGAACTATTTCCTGTGGCGAAACCCATTCTGACATGTCTTGATTGAGGGAAAGAATTCTGTGGACAGCCACTAAAATGTCCAGATGTTGTGTTTTACCTCTCAAAATATTTCTTCCAATTTAGATGAGGAGATTCTTACAATAAAAGTTATGAATTCAGGTTGCTGGCTTTACTATTTTATATGACTTATCTAAAGCAAAGTATTTATTTGCTAGTATTTTAATTTATCTTTAAAAATATGATTGTGCTTAGACATAACTTTGAATGACTACTTTACTATTTATTATCTATTTAGTCATGTGCATGATATTTAAAATCTAAGGTTTTTGAGCAAGAATTACCTCGTTTACACTTTGGTAATAATAATTATACTGTTATTCTGAAAATTAAATGTTATTTCTAAATAAGTTTTAGCATATAACTGTATATGAGGCATATCATAAAATTAATAAAGGGTTGTTTTTTTTATGTAGCTTAAATTTCTCATTCAATTACTGTACCCAGATAGGGTTGAGACAGATAATATCCATTACTTGACATTCCAGATAGATTAATAATCAGGGTCTTATATCAAGATATTTTATGCCACTCCATTATCTCATTAATTCTTAATTCCAAACCAGCCAAGTTTTGAAAGATCTTGTTGATATGGTTTAGATGTTTGGCCTCTCTAAGTCTCATGTTGAAATTTAATCCCAAATGTTGAATGTGGGGCCCGGTGGGATGTGTTTGGGTCATGGGGGCAGTTCTTTCATGAATGGCTTTATGCCCTCCCTGAAATAATGGGTGAGTTTCATTTTACTAGTTCATGTAAAACGGTTTGTTTAAAAGAGCCTGTCACCACCTCCTCCCTCTCTTTGTCACTTCTCTTGTCATGTGACATGCTTGCTCCCCCTTCACCTTCTGCCTTTATTGGAGGCTCCCTGAAGCCCTCACCAGAAGCAGATGCTGGCTTGATGCTTCTCGTACAGTCTGTAGAACTCTGAGCTGAATAAACTTCTTTTCTTTATAAATTACCCAGCCTTAGGCATTCTGTCATGGTAGTGCAAAACAGACTAATATACTTGTTTTTCTTCTGTGTAAATTATTTTTCATTTCAGACATCTGCACATGTTCTACCCACAGTTATTTTTATTTCTCTAATTGTTGTAATATATTTTAACTTTTACTCTGCTCTCAGGATTTCCCCACATCTTCCATTTCAAACATCAAGTTTCATCCAAAGCATTATTTCCAAAACAAAAATCTAGGTTTTCATAGAATAATGGCAACAGCTAGAATCCATATCTTTCCACTCTAAAAAGCACACATACAGAAAAGATAGTAAATTAAACTATTGCATCTGTTGACAGTAGAAAAATATTCTATAGTAGCAAAGCATGCTTTTGAGACCATACCAGAGAAGGGTTAGATGGAAACTACACAAATGGTAGTACTGATTGAATATAATACTATGAGTTGTAGAATGCATGTTAAACCATTTGCAGAAAAAAATCCCACACTGTATGAGGAAATGTTTGAAATAGGTCTATTATATAAAGGTTCAGATATTGGCAACTAGTCAATCAAAAAGAAGAGATTGAGTTTGAAGTTTAGGAAAGGCATTGCTTCAGGGGAATTGGGTTTACTTGAATAGAGAAGGTATCCCTTGGAAGTTTGATGATAAAGGAAAAGAAGGACACAAAAAGTGAAAACAAAGAAGCCGTCAGAAACAAAATAGGATCAAAAAAATCAGAAGACATACAAATTCAAATTTTCAAAATGGCACAGTTGATTACAGAAAGTATACTTCACTCTGCCAGCAGAAGAGAACACTTGAACTAAAAAGTAGAGTTATTGATCCTACTAATTAGCCTGTTACTGCTAGTCCAGAAAAAAAGGTGGGAGGCAATATAAAACAAATAGTAATGTTAGACAGATGTGAATAAGGCTACCTTAAGAAGAAAATAGGAGATGAGAATAAAACCACTTGGTTGGTGTGGATATTAGTTTTCACAGCCAGTGTAAGCCCGGCCCAGCATATGGCACATCCTCATTATCTTTTGATTGCTTCTTAACATTTTGTGTGGAACAAGATATTCCAGAGTAAACTTATATTTTTTCCTGCCCAAGCTAAGGAATCAGTCATTTCTCCCAAGATGAAAATTGTTTTTTAAAGATCAACCAAGAACAGAGATAAACTGAAACAATACATTGACAACTAAATGACATATCCTTAAACAACCGTTTACAAATATGCAAAAATGTCTCAAGTCAGAAATTCAAAAATTCAGAAAAGACACATATCCAATAGTCCCTATTTAAATATGGAATGAGTTAACACATTTGGAAAAAAAGTTTAGAAAGAACAAAATTATATCAGAAATGAATACTAAATTATAAGTTTTCTAAGAGATAATAATCAGACTGGAGTTATAAAAGAATTTAAACATGAAAATAAAGTTAAGAAATAAAAGATGTCAGATGATAAAAGGTCAATAAGGCAGGCAAAGATATCTAGTGTGTGTATGTATATATACATATAACTGGAATACCTGAAATGTTCTTGAAAAAATTATTGTTTAGCCCAAAATTGGCCAAGAATTGTCAGCTCTGAGACATGTACTAGCAGAACTATTTGAAGTTGAAGATAAAAATAAAACATGCAGGGGAAGGGGCCAAGAGGACAGACTACAAGCAGCCTGAACTTACTGAACTTGCCACTATGAAGGAGGGGATCAAAGGTTGCAGGTGGAGTTTCACCCACAAATGGACTGTCTCAGAGAGAGCATGGTGAATCATTACAGAAGTGACTGGAGACACCCAAAGTGGGGGGAAAGAGGTGGGGTGCCTCACTTGGCAAGCTCTGAAGGTACCTAGTGGAAGAGTTCATACCTAAGAAGAGTTAGGGGAGAGATCCCCAGGGCTCAGACACTGCAACCAAAGTTATCCTACAGTTGGGCAAAATTATCCAGCACAAAGCCTGTTCTATAATAAAGTGTCGAATATCTCATGTGTTACATATTGTTAGCCCAGAAAAAGATCAAAACACAAAATTTGAAGTACATTGAAATTGCAACGGTTCTGCATCATCATAAAACTGAAAAATCACAAGTCAAGAATGGAATGTACAAGAAATTAGAGGAGAGTTAGAGAGAGAGATATACATAATGATGCTAGTAACCATTTATGTAATGTGCATGGCACTTTAACACTGCTCTGACCTTGGAGGTGAAGGAGCCAGGAAGCCAGCAGGCAGTCTTGTGTGAAACAATAACCATGGAGTATGACAGGATCAAATGGTTTCCTGGAGGGGGAACTAAACCAAAAAGAGGAAAGGCATACGCTCCACAATAAGCAGTTGTTGGCTTTCCTTTCAGTTAAAAATAGTCAATGTGTTTAAAACAATTCTTTAAGTTAGTTGAAAACCTAATTTTCCCCAGCTGGTAAATCTCAGCAAAATATAACATAACTCTGTTTAGGCTTGCTAAAATAACTTTCATTAAGTTAAACAACAATAGCGATGGCAAAGTGAGAAGGAAAAACCCAATTTACATCTGGTATTTGAGCCATGAAATTTTTATTTTAAACTTTTAAAGGATCAGTAGTAATTGTTAAAACATTTTGGAAGCTGTATGTCCTTTAGATTATATTTCTTAAAACTTCTATTTCTTTTAGGCACAATCACCTGCACAAATTGGGTTCAGGTCTGCAGGTATGTTTGGGTATCAAATACAGCTATTATTGTCTATATAATGGCTAAAGAAGTATTTATGTCAAAGAAGAAACAACATAACTAAAAATATCAAGGCTCTTGACATTTTTAATGTTCATAAGGTACAGATAATAGGAACATTTCTGGGAAATATGATGTAAATTTCTATAAAAAGTCAAAACCATCAAAATAAGGTTATAACATGGAATTTGAGAGCTTCTTTTGAGGTCTTAGAAAGTGAACTTATCTACTCTCACACTCTGACCTGAAAAAGAACACTTCACTCTCCTATTGCCTGTGTGATGAGGATATCCATCTAGCCAAACAAAACAACTCTAGAAATCAATGGGATTACAAATTGTAGCCAAATCACCCACAGATAACAAGGTAACAAGTAAAAAGGGTTTCAGAGATTTGCAAGATGATGTGACAGCACAGATAAGGCTTCAACTGAAGTTATACTTTAACTGCATAGTTAGTAGGTTGTCCCTAAATATTTCAGTCACTCCATTTAGTAAAATTTCAGTTTATCAGAACAAAGTGGCAGATAAAATCAAAACCAGGTGTCTGCCAACCTAGAAATTGCAATCAGTATGGGACCTTTCTGTCTGTGAAGAAGACAAAGAATATTTACATAGAATAAATGTTATTAGACTTTATATGCAGCATTAGACATAAACAGGGAGAATATTAGATATTGAGTACTATTATTAATTTAAGGAAAATTTCATAAATAAGTGAAGGAGCATATATTATAGAAAGGTCATTGCAGGAGGGAAAAATTACTTATGCAAAAGCTTGTACATAATCAACAAATTAAAAAGAAAAATAAGTTAGGCATGGAGCCCACACAGTAGAGAAATGAAAAAAAAAAGTCATTGAGATGAAGAGAAACAAAGCTGTTTTAGAGAAAAGATCAGTGTATGAAGTTTAAAATGAATATGCTTGATCCGTGGGAGTTTCTTAATAAACTCAAACAGAGAAAGGTCAATAATATTTGCTCAATTTATTGCGAAGTGGGTTGGTGAATGGAAATGCAGGAAAGGGGAAATATTGGAGAGAACAGTAAGGTTCTGAGAGGGCAACTTCTTGGTGGCTATCACTAGAGTACTTTACAGTGGCCAGAAACTTTATAGCATTATTTTATTTAATAATAGTAAATTAATTTTAAATTCCATAATAGTTTTTGTTCCTTTTTTGAAAAAAATGTAGCTTTAATCCCACTTCCTCACATGACTATTTTCATTCTTTCCTACTATTCTGTTGGTCACATGCAAGCATATTTAAAATAAGAATCATCAGAGTAGGTCTCTGTTTGTAATCTTGTGTGTATATTTGTGTACGTGCATGTGGGTATGTTCATGGGTGCACAAACATTAATGCCCATGTTGTTTAAAGGTATTTGCAATTAGTGGTTATACATATTGAATTTTTTTTTCAGGATATTATGAGGGTACAAACATTTTGGTTACATTTTATGTCTTTGTGTCACTCTAGGGAGAATTAAAGGCGTGTCCTTCCCCTCTACAATGCTCACTGCATCCATTAGTTGTTAGTTTACCCCCGCTCAAACCCCCTAATTCCTGAAGAATATTACTACTGTGTGAGCACCATAGTGTCGATCAGTCAGTGCCAATTTGATGGCGAGTACATGTGGAGCCTATTCATCGAATCTTGTGATACCCCACTTCGGATAATGGGCTCAAGCTCTAACCAGGAAAATATAAGAGGTTCTAGGTCACAGTCATTTTTTATAATTGAGTAATATTCCATTGTATATACATACCAAATTTTAATAATCCACTCATGAATTGACGGGCACTTGGGCTGTTTCCACATCCTTGCAATAAATAGTAAATAGTGCTGCCTTAAACATTCGGGTGCAGATGTCTTTATTACAGAATGTCTTTTGCTCTTTTGGGTAGATGCCTAATAATGCTATTTCTGGATCGAATGGTGTTTCTATCTTTAGCTCTTTGTGGTATCTCCAAATTCTTTTCCACAAAGGTTGCACTAATTGCAGTCCCACCAGCAGTGTAAGAGTGTTCCTGTCTCTCCACATCGTCACCAGCATTTGTTGTTTTGGGATTTTTTGATAGAGGCCAATCTCACTGGGTTTAGGTGGTATCTCATTGTGGTTTTGATTTGCATTTCTCTAATGATTAGAGATGTTGAGCATTTTTTTTTATATGTTTGCTGGCCATCATTCTGTCTTCTTTTGAAAAGTTTCTGTTCATTTCCTTTGCCCATTTGTTGATAGGGTTGTTGGCTATGCCATATTGAATATTTTTAAATATGTACTCTTATTTATATCATAAATGATGCATTATTAGTGTTTTTGTCTTTCATATATTGAATTTTATAAATAATTCTTCAGTATCTACATTTTAAAATATTTTCCATTATGTTGTTTTGATAAGTTCCTATAAAAAAATTCTCAACACAGCCAAGAATAGGGAAATTTCTATATCTCCTCCAAAGTACTGCCATATATTAGGTTGGTGCAAAAGTAATTGCGGTTCTACATTGTTGAAATTGGTCATTTGATACTAGAATATATTCTTAAGTAAATGTGGTTATGTTGTACATATAATTTTAATGTGCAGGATTTCTCGACTTATTTTTTGCTAATGGCTTATTATTTGCTGTTTATTTTATATTTATTTTAGACTATGGAAATGATGTTAGACAAAAAACAAATTTGAGCGATTTTCTTATTCGCATTCAAAATGGGTCTTAAAGCAGTGGAGACAACTTGCAACATCAACAACGCATTTGGCCCGGGAACTGCTAACGAACGTGCAGTGCAGTGCGGGTTCAAGAAGTTTTGCAAAGGAAATGAAAGTCTTGAAGATGAGGAGCTCAGTGGCCGGCCATCAGACGTTGACAACGACCAACTGAGAGCAATCATTGAAGCTGATCCTCTTACAACTACACGAGAAGTTACTAAAGACCTCAAGATTGATCATTCTATGGGTTATATGGCATTTGAAGCAAATTGGAAAGGTGAAAAATCTCAATAAGAGGCGCCTCATGAGCAGACTGAAAATCAAAAAAATTGTCATTTTTAAGTGTCATCTTCTCTTATTGTACTCAACAACAATGAAACATTTCTCCATCGGATTGTGACTTGAGGTGAAAAGTGGATTTTATGTGACAACCAGCACGATCAGTTCAGTGGGTGGATCCAGAGGAAGCTCCAAAGCACTTCCCAAAGCCAAACATGCACCCAAAAAAGGTCATGGGCACTGTTTAGTGGTCTGCTGCCAGTCTAATCTACTACAGCTTTCTGAATCCCAGTGAAACCATTACATCTGACAAGTGTGCTCAGCAAATGGATGAGATGAACTGAAAACTACAACACCTGCAGTCAGCATTGGTCAGCAGAAAGGGCCCAATTCTTATCCATGACAACCCCCGACTGCACGTTGCACAACCAACGCTTCAAAAGTTGAACCAATTGGGCTACAAAATTTTTCCTTATCTGCCATATTCACCTGACCTCTCACCAACTGACTAACACTTCTTCCAGCATTTTGACAACTTTTTGCAGGGAAAATGCTTCCACAACCAGCAGGGTGCAGAAAATACTTTTCAAGAGTTTGTCGAATCCCAAAGCAGAGATATTAATGCTACAGGAATAAACAAACTTACTTCTCATTGGGAAAAATGTGTTGATTATAATGGTTCCTATTTTGATTAATAAAGATGTACTTGAGCCTAATTATAATGATTTAAAATTCAGGGTCTGAAGCCACAATTAATTTTCCACCAACCTAATAATTTTCTAAAGAATTTCTATCAATTTAAACACCATTCAGCTTTTTCCGTTACTCTGGACTGCCATTTTAATACAGAAAAGACAGATAAAACTTGAGAATTTAACAAAATATATTAAAAATTTTTATTACTTGCTATGAGAGTTACAGGAAGCTAAAGTTGAGCATAGTTCCAAATTTGGTTTAAATACCTTTAAATTGTTACACAGTTCCAAAAGTTATTTTTTAGTTGTTCAAGCAAATGGAACTTCTTAAGATAGTCAGGGTTCAAAAGTATTCTTCATCGCCAGAAAATCAGCTTGAGAGATATAATGTTACCTGTTCAAGCAGTTTTTTTGTTTTTAATGGTTAAAGAGATATTTTGAACTTTTATAATTTGCTCGTTTTGTGTCCACAGCTATCCTTTGAAATAGAAGCCATCAGTTCTATTTTTATATGTGATGAAACTAAAACTTACCATACTTAACTTTGCTAAGGTCATAAAGTTAATATATAGCAAAGCTAATAATACTCAGTAAAATTTAAATATTATTCATTTATATCTCACAATATTTTTTTGCTTTTTTTACTGTATTGTTGTTTAGAAAACACTTTTATTACATTTTCTAATTTGTTATTGTTTTTGTACAAGGAAACCATTATTTTATATTGTTCTTTTATCTGCCCTATTTATCCAACTCTCATTAATTATGAAGTTTTATAATTAGTTTTTTAGATATTCTTAATATCTTTTGCAAAAACATTTGACCTCTCACAAGGATATAGTTTAGCAAAAATACTTGTAATTAGGATTCATGAAATTTAAAGAGAGGAAAACAGAAGGAGGAGAAGGTAAGGGAGAGGGAAAGAAAAAAAGAAAGAGAAAGATGCAGTAGAGGGAATAGTTTCGACTTTGAATTGGTCCAGGAGATAGGTGCAAAGGCTCTGATTTAGGAGTGTGGCTGTGAAAACAGAAAGGAAGGCAGAGATGAAAGAGGCATTAAGAAGAAAAAAAAACAGGGTATAAATTCATAAATATATTGATAAGTGAACAAAAAAGAAGTCATTAATAATGACTAGATCTAGATATTCGTCATGTGTAAGACCAAGATACAATTAAAAGTTAGAGTTGGAGTCAATATTCATGTCTTCTCTATCACAATAATATGTTCAAAAGTTTTATGATACCACCTATAAAATAACTAAAATAACTTCTTCTTTTCCTTTGAGTAAATACCCAGTAGTGGGATTGCTGGATCTAATGGTAGGTCTATTTTTAGTTCTTTGAGGAATCTCCATACTGTTTTCTGTAGAGGCTGCACTAGTTTGCAATCCCAACTTATACACCAACAGTGTATAAGTGTTGCTTTCTCTTCACGTATCTAAAAGTGAAATTGCTGGATCATACACTAAATTTATGTTTCACTTTATAAGAAAATGCCAAAGTGTTTCCCAAAGTGGCTATACCATTTTGCATTCTAAATACCAATGTTTGAGAATTTCAGTTACTCCACATTATTGTCAGCACATGGATTTGTCAGTGGTTTTCCTTTTACTCTAATATGTAGGTAGTAATAGTTCATCATAGTGTAAATTTGTATTTCCATAATGATAATACTGTTGAATGTATTTTCATGCGTCCTTTGCAC